>PQFF01000215.1:483968-584297 GCA_003547095.1 Diversispora epigaea
TGTAAACCGCATGTAAACTGCATGTAAACCACATATAGGTACATGTAGTTTACATGTGGTTTACACTACCCTGCATGTAAACCACGTATAATATGCATATATATCGCGTGTAATATATTATATGTGGTTTACATGCAGTTTACATGCGGTTTACATGAATACTATGAATAAAATAATTTCCTGATGTAGTTCATTTGGAAACGTTTTGAATAACATGGCTTGAGCTACCTATCGCCAAAGACAAGTAATTTTTTTGGCCACTTATAATTTGTAAGATAAAAGATACTTTTTTTAAAAAAAAATTGAATTAAATTTAAGAATTTGACTTAACTTAAAAGGCAATTTTCTTGGACTTTTTTTATATTTTATGTAATAAATCATTAAATGTTATTATATCGCTAATTTAACCATGAAAATTAAAAATATTAATTTAATTGGAATGACCAGAATAAAAAAAAAGGATTCAAAATAGTAAGGCAGTTAAGTTAATTAAAAAAAGATTCTTTTCTGTAAAAATAATTACATATCTATCGAGAATAAAAATATCTTGCAATGTCGTTTTTGGACTACATAATATATTATTTATTCTACAATAATATATATCGTGTAATTTTGAAAAAAAATCAAAATACTTTCTAGACAGGAATAAATTGTCTCTACATAAATATTTATAAATATATTTCTTTTTCAAATTTTGCATCAAATATATTGATAACAATAATAATAATGTGTAATGCGTCACGCTAAAAAAAATAATCACTCAATCGATAATATTACTGTCCAATATTTGAACTACATCCGGAATTATATAGAGGCGTTCTAGGACGTTATATATACGAAACGTCTGGAGAACGCACTAAAACGGTGCGTTCTAGTACGCTATATATACGAAACATTTGGAGAACACACTAGAACGGTACGTTCTAGTACACTATATATACGAAACGTTCGGAGAACGCACTAGAACGGTGCGTTCTAGTATGCTATATATACGAAGCGTTCGGAGAACGCACTAGAACGGCATATTTAATACGCTATATGAACATAGGTGGTGTTCATAGGACGCTATAGATCAGTGTATTTTGGACGCACTAGAACATTTATATTTAATTCCTGATGTATGTATGAATCTAATTTTATAAATAATAACTATATTTGCAATACATGATCACAATGTTTAAAATTATTTTGGAATGGTAATGATTAAAGATCGAATTGTAAAGATGAAAAATTTGTAACTGATTAATATTTTTCACAGGTGCTAGAGTTAAGCATTATCAAAAATCTGAAAAATTAAAACACTTCATGGAATTAAAAAAACTTGTTGATGAATGAAAAACAAAAAATAGTAATTATCAAATCGAAGCTAAAATATTATTACTATTATTATTATTGATGAAATGGGCAGTCTATTTTTAATTATAATATTAATTGATTATGATGACATAATCAATTTTATAATTTATTGATAAAATCTTATTTATTCAATATATAAATATGTCTATTTTAAGTTTGAAATGTGAACCAAAGACATAGCTAATTTTGTGCAAATTTATTTCACTTGTTGATAAAATTATACAATAAAAACAAAAATGAATTGAAAATATTGAATAAAATATTCAAAAAATATATACTGTCACAGGAGTGCAGAGTATTTCGAACAATTTCTCAAATCAGTCTCACAGTTTGCATCACACAAACAAATAATAATATGCTCTATCTGCCAGTAGGTCAAGCAATCAATCGATCTAAACTTGCCTATCTCGAAACAGATAATAAATATATAATAAATAATAATAATAATCAAATAATAATCAAATTAATCATGAAGGCACAGTGAGTAAGGTGGAGTAAAAGTAGTAACGCAGTATCAAACAATATTTAATAATATTTCGCAATATTACGACACAAAGTATAAGTTTATTAAAATATAAAATATAAAGTTTTAAAAGCAAAGTATCATTTAACAACAGAAATATTACAGCGTGACGTATCTTTCCTGTTCCTGAATGAAGTTTACTTTTCTATATAATATTTAATAAAGAGTTTTGAATTATTCTGAATTATTTCTAATTATTTAATTAATGGTTTATTTATTCACTTCTCACTACGGAAACTTACTTCCGCCAACAGTCGTATTTATACTTTCTCTTTTGTTTACACTTCATCTTTGTACTTCATANATATATTGTCACAGGAGTGCAGAGTATTTCGAACAATTTCTCAAATCAGTCTCACAGTTTGCATCACACAAACAAATAATAATATGCTCTATCTGCCAGTAGGTCAAGCAATCAATCGATCTAAACTTGCCTATCTCGAAACAGATAATAAATATATAATAAATAATAATAATAATCAAATAATAATCAAATTAATCATGAAGGCACAGTGAGTAAGGTGGAGTAAAAGTAGTAACGCAGTATCAAACAATATTTAATAATATTTCGCAATATTACGACACAAAGTATAAGTTTATTAAAATATAAAATATAAAGTTTTAAAAGCAAAGTATCATTTAACAACAGAAATATTACAGCGTGACGTATCTTTCCTGTTCCTGAATGAAGTTTACTTTTCTATATAATATTTAATAAAGAGTTTTGAATTATTCTGAATTATTTCTAATTATTTAATTAATGGTTTATTTATTCACTTCTCACTACGGAAACTTACTTCCGCCAACAGTCGTATTTATACTTTCTCTTTTGTTTACACTTCATCTTTGTACTTCATACTTCATCCTTTGTGCGTCATCCTTCATCCTCGCACGATATCCTTCATCCTCGTACGATATCCTTCATCCTCGCACAACATTTCTCATCCTTCATCCTCGTACAAGGATGAAAATCACCTGAAAGTTCATCTAGTGTCACAAAATGTTATCCCCCGTGACATTTCACCTGATTACCAATTTACTTCACCACAATACATATGTATTTTGTCACATCATTATAAAAATTATATGATCTAAAATAGAAAATATAACCACAATAATTTAATAAAAAAAGAAAATATCAAATAAAATACTTTGGGCATCATTCTATAGATTATTTTGGCATCATAATTAGTTAGATTAATACAATAGAAAATAGAAAATTTAACACCAAGAAAATATTNACAACAGAAATATTACAGCGTGACGTATCTTTCCTGTTCCTGAATGAAGTTTACTTTTCTATATAATATTTAATAAAGAGTTTTGAATTATTCTGAATTATTTCTAATTATTTAATTAATGGTTTATTTATTCACTTCTCACTACGGAAACTTACTTCCGCCAACAGTCGTATTTATACTTTCTCTTTTGTTTACACTTCATCTTTGTACTTCATACTTCATCCTTTGTGCGTCATCCTTCATCCTCGCACGATATCCTTCATCCTCGTACGATATCCTTCATCCTCGCACAACATTTCTCATCCTTCATCCTCGTACAAGGATGAAAATCACCTGAAAGTTCATCTAGTGTCACAAAATGTTATCCCCCGTGACATTTCACCTGATTACCAATTTACTTCACCACAATACATATGTATTTTGTCACATCATTATAAAAATTATATGATCTAAAATAGAAAATATAACCACAATAATTTAATAAAAAAAGAAAATATCAAATAAAATACTTTGGGCATCATTCTATAGATTATTTTGGCATCATAATTAGTTAGATTAATACAATAGAAAATAGAAAATTTAACACCAAGAAAATATTGTTATAAATAAATAAATAAAATAGATGACATACACTTGATTGTATAATACTTAGTCAACACATTCTAATAATTGAGTAAGTTTTTATAAAGTAAACGATTATATTCATAATTTGAATTATTTTTTATTTTCTTTTAATGTAATTAATAAATTTAAATAAATATTTAGTATTTCTAAATTGTAAAATATAAATATGCAATGGTAAAAATTTAAGATAATAAAATTCCCGGGACTCTGAATTAAATACAGATGTCGAATGACTTTAATAGAATGGATATCTTAAAGATATAAAGAAATAACGAAGAGTAGATATGAAATAATTAACAGTGGTACAGAATTTATCAAATTGTAACATTAAAAAAAGATTTATGCTAATTTTGCAGGTCCAAATATTTATTATGCAATGGATTAGGACCAAAAATTCTATTTCATATTACAACATAAATTATCGTGGTAATTATGAGATGTTAAGAGGCTTGAGTTATTCATCAACCATTTGAAGAATAGTATAATGTTTTGCAACAGAAACCCCACATCCCAGTAATATTTTGGGTTAAATTACAACAATGAGAATAGCAATTAAAATGGAATTCTTCATATGGTGCGTAGGAAAAGTGACATGTGGCCGAGGATGACAAAAGTGGTGGTAGAAGTGAAGGTGGAGATATTGGTGATGGTGAGGGTAGAGTTGGAGAAGATGAAAGTGTAGAAGAATGGAGAGGTGGTAGTGGAGGTGGGATGATGGTAGAGGTTGAGGTAGTTGTTGCAGTGGAGGTAGAAATGCGTTTGGAGGTCAAAGTAATGATCGATTTTATGGTTGAAACTTTAGGAAATTCCAAGAAAATGGTTGGAATACAATATATGACCACTATGCAATTTCTATGCTTATTATTGATTTTACGTTTATTAGGAATGCAAATAACTTTAGGAATTTGATAATTGTCATTTCAACAGTAGTAGTCGTAATTTCTATAGTGGTCGTAGTTTCAGTAGTAGTCGTCGTGTTACTAGCAGTCGTGGTGTCATTAGGAGTCATGGTGCCAGTAGTAGATGAGGTGGTGGTAGTAACCAAGATGTCTTTAGTAGTCGTGGTAGTGGTAGTAGTGTGACTTCTTGGGTAATTAGAAGGTGAATTGTTTTAATATATCTTTCTGAGGTAGCAACAGTGCTGCATTTTTTAGTTTCTACTGATGATGAGAAAAAAAGCATAAAGACGATTAAACTAGTCATAATGCAAAGGAAGTATCGATTCAACCACATCTTGGAGATAGTAAAATGACAAATTAATTGAAAAATCAAGACAAATTAGAAAAAGAGAAATTCAGACTATATTTTCATACCTTTAATGAATCACTTCGCTTGTATGTCAAAAAGTGAACAAACCAAATAAAATTGTCGATCAAATAATATACACTCAATAAATACAATTGTTATCCAAATAATTGATTCAAGAGTTAGATGCAGCTATCTCAATGACATATGTCGTAACTATAACTCTAAAAATGCCGTAACTATAGTCGTATGAAAAAGCAAAAATTTAGTTTGAAGAAAATTGCTAACAAAAAAATAAAATATTGTTTCGTAAAAAATTTTACTAAATATGTATTAACTCCAAAAAAATTGTTTATATATTTTTATGATGGAACAACAACAGAACGAGAAAAAAGAAGATTGGGTGTATTTTTCTAACGTTGAACAAAATAATTTTAAAATGTAATATATATTTTTATATTTTTTAACTATAATAAAAAAATTATTGAATTGTGAAACATAAAATAAAGTAATATATATACAATATAATAAAAATCAATAAAACGAAATATTAATTTTTTTCCATCCGTATCACAGTTAATAAAATTTTGAATGCTGGTTTAAAATTTCTTTCTTTTAAAAATTTCCATATTAATATTGGAATACAAATTATTTACATGTTTACATGTTTGAATATTTAAAAACAAATAAAAAAAATTTTTTTTGACACTCAAAATGAACCAATTTTTACACTACCATTAGAATTATTGTTATTATACTTGCACGCAAAATTATTTTGGGGCCCCGAAATTGCAATTTCAAGGAAAAAAGTCAAAATAGTTTTTTATAGAAGACAAAATTATTTTACTTAAAACCTGAAATTTTTTGACCACCCAGATTTATTCTTTGATTGAGATACACATAACTGGGTATTTTTTTTACTTCCATATATAGAATAGATTCTACATAAATCTCAAAAAGTCGAAATACCTCAAAAATCTAAAATCAATTTTGGGAACATGTATAATTACAATATATTATTTAAAATTTTGAATTTATATTTCTTGTTTTGAAGAATCGTGTTGTGTTTGGAGAATTTGAGATTTTACACGTTTTAAAGAAATTATTATATTTCGAATATTAATATTTTAAATAACTTATGTGACAATAATAACCTACTAGTATGATTATTCTTTCATTTTGCAAGAAATGTATTTCAAGAAAGTTAATTGTTTATGAAAAAAAATTTTTAATAATAATTATTAATATTTTTTTGCAATCCACTGTCATTTTTATATCAAAAATAAAAAATTTATTTTAAAAATTTTATAAAGAGTAATTATCAAAGAAACAAAATGAAATGAAAATAAAAAACGATTGTTTTTTATTTTATTATTTAAATTGATTTTTTAAAACTAATCGAAAATATTTAATTTAATAATGAAATAATTGATCGAAGCTTTTTTTAGAAAGGACTTTCAAAACAAAATATTGTCAAAGGAATAAATTGATCATCCGCAAAGTGCATCATTACTTTTAGAATCTTTTACTAAAAAAAAATTTCTAAACGAACAAAATTAATTCATTTTTCAAAAATGCAAAAATTGATCATTTCCTTTTTTTCTAGAACATGAAAATTATTTCCTTTTTTTCCAAAAAAGGAGCGATTTTCATTAAAAGATCTCTAAACTATTATAACAAGCTTCCCTGTTATTATATATACGTAATTTATTCTTATCACATGACATGTCGAATCATAGAAATAAAAAAATTACGAAAAAAAAGGGAAAAATAAAAAAATGATAAAAGGTGTTTTGTACTACTTTTGGTCATCGCATACAAATTTCAAATGAACCATTTTTTTAAAAATTCAAAATACGATCATTATTTGTCTTGTGCAAAAATGGGAAAAAAAAGAATAAAGAAAAGAAAAACTAAAGAAATTAAGGAAGTTAAAGAAATCAAAAAGGATTTATTTAGTTGCTAAAACTATATGACCTGTCAAGAAAGGTAAACATGGCAAACAATGTGACTTTGGCGACAGCAATATCCGTGCATACTTTAATTTTCTGACCGTTCTTGCAATTTATGATTTTTGAGTAGCTGTTCATATTTTGCTTGCTCCCATACTGAGTTCCCGTAGTGACGCCGATGCTTCGAATCTTAACTGGGTTTGAGCTACTATCATAGACGTTGATCGAAATTGTTGCTATTTCACCAGTGACACCATTGATGACATAAGTTTGGCAGAAAACGCCGTCCTTATCATGTTTATACTTCTTGATAAACTCTTCATCAACGCATATAGCGAAGTTTTCGTATTGTAAAGGTACTGAGGGGCCAGGATCAGTTGCAAAATCTATGCATTCAAAATTATCGGGACAATCTGAGTAGAATTGGGCCAGATACATGGAGTATTGTAGATCTATGCAGTGTGAGATAATCTTCTTTTCGCCGAGGCAGAAGGAATATATCAAATCTGGATATTTTTCATCTGGACATTCGGAAAGCCCTGGGATTCCTACTATGAAATGTCGATTCAAAGTGAAATTACTGGATCCCATTTGAGAGAATTTGACAGCTTTGACAACTTTGATAGTCTCCGCAAACGGCGCTCTTATAGCTACGGTTATGATCCCAACTAAAAGAAGGGTTGATATTAGGAAAAGTCAAAAAAGCATGGTTCTTCGCATTAATCTTTCAGGAGGATATTTACGAAAAAGTTGAAAATAAAAGCACAAGTTTTTTTTTTTTTTTGAGATATGTCATCTTGGAACTTTTATTTATACATGCGAGTTTGCGACAAACAGAATTCTTTCTGCTTTATCAAATTAGTTTATTTAATAAAAATAAAATAATTAAATTAAATTGGAATAGCTCCATTGATGATTTTCATTCAATTGAATCTTTTTTCGGGTTGTTTTTTAACTGCACTATGATTACTTATACACATTTCAAGTCAGAATTCATTTTCTTATTCTTTCTGCTTTATCAAATTGTTACTAATTGATTTAATAAAAAAATAATAATAAAAAATAAAATAAATAAATTAAATTAATTAAATTGGAATATTAATTATATTATGGCTTTTCAGGTTGTTTTTCATATAAAAAAAAAGACTGTTATATATTTTTTTTCATAATTATTTATACACATTGCCACTTTGTCAAGTTTGCGACAAACAGAATTCTTATTCTTTCTGCTTTACCAAATTAGTACTGATTTATTTAATAAAAAATAAAAAAATAAAAAATAAAAAAATAAAAAATAAAATAATAAAAAATAAAATAAAAATCCTATTATATTTTTAACTGCACTATGATATATGCGATATATGATATGTATAATGGTGTAATCCATATGTATACTGCATATAATATTTGCGAATTTTTTACAAAATTGGTACTAATTTATAAAAAATAAAATTAATTAAATTGGAATAACTCAAATAAATTTTACATTATAACTTTTCGGGTTGTTTTTATAATAATTTAGAGATTTTTATGTTGTTGAAGTGAATTCATTTTTCAAATAAAAAATATGATCATTTGACATTCACCTTTTATTTTTAAGATGCTGTAAATAATTTTTGGGCCAATTAAAAATAAAATTTTTGCTAAATAACTGATTTTTTTTTCATTAAGATGGTAAATAAAGATTAATCAAGTATCACATAGTATCCAAGTTTTTTTAACGCCAACTGTATTATATAATATCATATTATAATAATCTAACTAATAATATCAAAATAACTAATTACCTCATGATTTTATTTATTTATAAGTAGTATATTTTTATATTATTTTTTTTCTACCTAAAAATTCAAGTTTAAGAACAATTTTGTTAATTTTTATTATTTATTATTATTTCTTCATTTATTTACATAATATAAAAATAAAAAAAAAACTTGAGCAATGTGATAAATTATATTTTTAATAAATAATTTTTATTTTCGTCTATTGAAAATATAATAATTGAATAATAAATAAATATTTTTTGAAAATTATTAAAATAAAAATAATAACTTTTCGTTTATTATTTTTTGAAAGTATACAAAAACTTTATCATGCAATTTTTTTTATAAAAAATTATTATATAAAAATCTGCAATCTACATATTAAGCGATCTACTTTTTTNTTTTGCTAAATAACTGATTTTTTTTTCATTAAGATGGTAAATAAAGATTAATCAAGTATCACATAGTATCCAAGTTTTTTTAACGCCAACTGTATTATATAATATCATATTATAATAATCTAACTAATAATATCAAAATAACTAATTACCTCATGATTTTATTTATTTATAAGTAGTATATTTTTATATTATTTTTTTTCTACCTAAAAATTCAAGTTTAAGAACAATTTTGTTAATTTTTATTATTTATTATTATTTCTTCATTTATTTACATAATATAAAAATAAAAAAAAAACTTGAGCAATGTGATAAATTATATTTTTAATAAATAATTTTTATTTTCGTCTATTGAAAATATAATAATTGAATAATAAATAAATATTTTTTGAAAATTATTAAAATAAAAATAATAACTTTTCGTTTATTATTTTTTGAAAGTATACAAAAACTTTATCATGCAATTTTTTTTATAAAAAATTATTATATAAAAATCTGCAATCTACATATTAAGCGATCTACTTTTTTTTTTTACTTTTTAATAATTTTTTAAACTAGTGTTATATATATTTTTTTTATAATTTTAAAATGTAAAAATCTCGGTATTTATTCGTTTTAAAATTTTAATTTTTTTTTATAACAACTATTTATTGTATATTTAATATTAAAAAAAGTTATTTTATTAAGATTTGACAGTTGTTACACATTATGAAAAAAAATTAAAATTTTAAAATGAATAAATACCGAAATTTTCACATTTTATTAAAAATTATAAAAAAATATATAAAACACTAGTTTAAAAAGTAAAAAAAAAGTAGATCAATTAATATATCTCGAAAAATCAATGAATTTCACTTTATTAAATATCACTCTTTCCTTAAATAAATTTGACCAGTTGTTACACAAACCGCAAATTAAATTAAATAATAATTTTACCGTTAAATAATAATAATGTAATTTGAAATTTTGTTGATAAATTCCAATTTAAAATTTGCATGAATAACAAGTATTATTTAATCAAGTGCGTCATCTATTTTATTTATTCATAAATAAGTAGTGTATTACATATTGTATGGTTAATTTTCATATAATGATTAATATTTTTTTTATTTTATTTATAAGTAGCACATATTTTTTCGACCACGGTATCTTATTATATTATTGTATTTTCTTAATTAATTAATTGGAATAACTCCATTGGTGAGTTTCACTCAATTGAATTTTACGTCTTGACTTTTCGGGTTGTTTTTTAATATAAAAAAAAATCTCATTTTTTTTACTTATTATTATTATGAAATCTTATTTATTTTTTTACTTATTATTATACAGATGCCACGTTAGAATTATACATGTTCCCAAAATTGATTTTGGATTTTTGAGGTATTTCGACTTTTTGAGATTTATACAGAATCCATTCTATATATGGAAGTAAGAAAAGTACCCAGTTATGTGTATCTTCAATCAAAGAATAAATCTGGGTGGTCAAAAAATTTCGGGTTTTAAGTAAAATAATTTCGTCTTCTATGAAAAACTATTTCGACTTTTTTCTCCAAAATTGCAATTTCGGGGCCCCAAAATAATTTTGCGTGCAAGTATAGTTAGAATTAATCAAATCAAATTGAAATAACTCCATTGATGATTTTCATTTAATTGAATTTTACGTCTTGACTTTTCAGGTTGTTTCTTAATACAAAAAAAAATCCTATTTTTTTTTACTGATTATTATTATGAATTAAATTGGAATAACTCCATTGATGATTTTTGAAAAAAAAACCATTGTATTGTGCTAAAAAGAATTAATTTGCTTATTCTTGACTCCGCAATTGAATAAAAAAAATGGTAAAGTATTTACTTTTAGTATTTCATCTCATCTTATAAATAATATTTTTTAAATAATAAAATATTATTAAATAAATATGATTTTTTTTTTGCATACTAAAAATATTTTTCAATTTTAANTTTTTACTTATTATTATACAGATGCCACGTTAGAATTATACATGTTCCCAAAATTGATTTTGGATTTTTGAGGTATTTCGACTTTTTGAGATTTATACAGAATCCATTCTATATATGGAAGTAAGAAAAGTACCCAGTTATGTGTATCTTCAATCAAAGAATAAATCTGGGTGGTCAAAAAATTTCGGGTTTTAAGTAAAATAATTTCGTCTTCTATGAAAAACTATTTCGACTTTTTTCTCCAAAATTGCAATTTCGGGGCCCCAAAATAATTTTGCGTGCAAGTATAGTTAGAATTAATCAAATCAAATTGAAATAACTCCATTGATGATTTTCATTTAATTGAATTTTACGTCTTGACTTTTCAGGTTGTTTCTTAATACAAAAAAAAATCCTATTTTTTTTTACTGATTATTATTATGAATTAAATTGGAATAACTCCATTGATGATTTTTGAAAAAAAAACCATTGTATTGTGCTAAAAAGAATTAATTTGCTTATTCTTGACTCCGCAATTGAATAAAAAAAATGGTAAAGTATTTACTTTTAGTATTTCATCTCATCTTATAAATAATATTTTTTAAATAATAAAATATTATTAAATAAATATGATTTTTTTTTTGCATACTAAAAATATTTTTCAATTTTAACTGTAATTTACATTTCTTTTTTTTCAAAAAATAAATTTCTGCCTTTTGTACCATAAGTAAACAAAAAAAATGTTATCTCATTGTGAAATATGCCCAGAATGCAATCAAAAAGATACTTCCTATAATTGGTGCAAACCATGTAACTCGAAACATTTCCAAAAATATTTAATAATTGAACAATTAGAAATGACAAAATAGATAAATTCATTCAAGATGCTCAACTAAATACCAATAGAAATTGGGATGTAATAGAATGGATACCTTATAATAGATTTAAAGATGTCAAACAAATAGGTAAGGGTGAATTTGGAACAATACATTATGCAAGGTGAATTGATGGATGAATTGATAAATGGGATATTGAAAATCAACAATGGAAATGATATAGTGAAGAAAGAATGGTATTAAAAATTTTTGATAATTTTGTGAATTCCAATGATAGCTTAAATGAGGTAAATATTTTAATTAGTATTTAAATTTTATTTTCAAATTATTATATAATGTTTTAGCTATAAATTAAAAAATTTTATATTGTGGCAGAACAAATCAGTAATCAGATGAAATGTCACGGGAAATGATAATTTATGTCACTAGATGAATTAGATAGTGGTGTGACCTTTGGTCATGCTAAAACCTTTAACGAAGTGCTTTGAGGTTCATCTATGCAATTAATTCTCTGAGAATTTTTACACATTTGTTTTGTTTGTTTTTGAAGTATTTCCGTTTTCTTGACTGCAAACACAATATTGGGTTTAAAGCTAATAACAGTTTGCTGTAAATATTTTGTTGAATTAGTTTTTATATTTGTGTGATTGATTAATTAATTCAATTAATGCAATTTTTTTATTATTTTAATAAATGTTTTTTTTTTATTCAATTTTTTTTAATTATTAAATTTTAATTTATGATTGTTTATGGATAGTTTTAAGTATTTATTATGAGTTTTTGATTAAGCAATTGGTCATTCTTTTAACAGAGCTGTTTTTTGTGCACATTCATCAAGACGGGTAAGTTCCGCATGGAGAGAAGGGGGTAGTTGTATATTCAAAATGGTTTCTTTAAAAGGTCGTAAGATTAGTAAATCATTTAATCTTTGTATACAGGAAAGTATGACATATATTCCGTTATTTGTATTACTGTCTACTAAATCGATTACGACTTTCTGGAAGGTTTGTCCTTGGAATTTATAATCTGTAAGTGTGAAGGCTAGTGTTATTGGAAGCTGAAAACATTGAAATCTTTTTTGAATTTTAGGACCATCATGTCGTCAGATGTTGTGAATACAACTATGTTTGATTGGGTAAATGGGTGCATAGTTTAGAGGAAGGTTCATATATAATTTATATGTTGTGTTAATTAATTCTATTATGACATATTTTTTAGTATTATAATTTTTTCATGGGGTGAGAATGAATGAAGGTCTATCGAATCTTTGTTATAGATAATTTGTTGAAGAATTCCCTGAGTACCATTGGTTAAGTTGTCATTTGTACATATACCTGCCGCCCAAATTCAAAATTCAAATGCCGAAATCCCAAATGCCGAAATCCCAAATCCCAAATCCCAAATCCCAAATTATAATTAGTATTTTTTGCTGAAATCCCAAATCCCAAATCCCAAATACTAGTAATTTGTGCATTTTGGCGTCCCAAATCCCAAATTATTTGGGATTTGGGCAACACGTATATTTGTACATATGTTAGTCATTAAAGCAACTTTCATACCAATGAATAAAGAAAGAATGTTACAAAGTGCATTTTCGTTTGTATCATAAGTAGACAAAAACTTTAAACAGTTTTTTCCTGTTAGAGTGACACGATCGTAAGAATCTATAGCACAAGAATATACAAGAAGTTGTTTAAGGTTATGTATGTATTCTTTTGTTGCATCAAAATTTAGTTGTACACAGATGTCATTTCTTGTTACAAAAAAGGTGTCATTTTTCCATTCTAGTATGTTTATTTGATCATCACTAAGAATTCTTGATTGTATTGCAGATTTTTGTTCTTCTGAGAGATTTTCATTACATATATTTTNGCATAGTTTAGAGGAAGGTTCATATATAATTTATATGTTGTGTTAATTAATTCTATTATGACATATTTTTTAGTATTATAATTTTTTCATGGGGTGAGAATGAATGAAGGTCTATCGAATCTTTGTTATAGATAATTTGTTGAAGAATTCCCTGAGTACCATTGGTTAAGTTGTCATTTGTACATATACCTGCCGCCCAAATTCAAAATTCAAATGCCGAAATCCCAAATGCCGAAATCCCAAATCCCAAATCCCAAATCCCAAATTATAATTAGTATTTTTTGCTGAAATCCCAAATCCCAAATCCCAAATACTAGTAATTTGTGCATTTTGGCGTCCCAAATCCCAAATTATTTGGGATTTGGGCAACACGTATATTTGTACATATGTTAGTCATTAAAGCAACTTTCATACCAATGAATAAAGAAAGAATGTTACAAAGTGCATTTTCGTTTGTATCATAAGTAGACAAAAACTTTAAACAGTTTTTTCCTGTTAGAGTGACACGATCGTAAGAATCTATAGCACAAGAATATACAAGAAGTTGTTTAAGGTTATGTATGTATTCTTTTGTTGCATCAAAATTTAGTTGTACACAGATGTCATTTCTTGTTACAAAAAAGGTGTCATTTTTCCATTCTAGTATGTTTATTTGATCATCACTAAGAATTCTTGATTGTATTGCAGATTTTTGTTCTTCTGAGAGATTTTCATTACATATATTTTCAAGGATATTAGCGAAGAATAGATTGTTGATTTGTTACATTGGTTTCTTTAAACAAATTACGTGTTTGACATTTAACCAAAGGTTTCGTCCTGCAGTATTCGAAACAGTCTTGGAATTTATTGATAAGGTAGGTGTACATTTTTTTTTTGTATTCCAGAGGATTGTCTTTATTAACTAAAGAGTTAGAATTAATTAAGAAATCTACACAAGTGATTTTGTCTGGTACGTATAGTGCCAAGTCCAAAACTGGTGGTAATTGCATAAAATTATCAGCAAAGAGAATATTAATCTATATTATTTAAAACAGAAGTGTACGCTTTAACGTTTTTGATTGGTTGTTTTGCCCGTAATACGTTACTGTGTGATAACTTTCAAAACGTAACGGTATCGTGTTCTGGTAATTATTAGTTTTCAAGAGTTATACAAGAGTTATTCACAAATCTTATGATCAAAAGTCTTCAGGTAGTCCTTAACATAATAGGATTTTCCCATATCAAAGGATTTACGAAGGAAAGAAGTTAGTGTAACAAAACGAAATATAGAGAATCTACAATAATTTTGAAGAGAACTTGAATGATCGGTGTGACGGTAGGGATGTCGTGATTCGATAGATAAATGAATTTACGTAATGGTTACAACATTTATTATGCGAACAATCGGTGTGTATTTATGCATGTGTGATATAGATATGATATATAAATCTATGCATGTGTGATGTGGATATGATGTATAATTAGAAAGAAATATTGGTAATTGTATCGTTCGAAAAACCTGTTACATTTTCGATATGTTTCTTTGAATACTTTCTCATGCTAATAATGTCGTAATGAGTTTCGTTTATGCAATTAATACGCATGTTTGAGGAGTACTATTTTAAAATTTTAGTTCGTGTTTAATTGCCTGAAAAAAAAGGTAGCGAAGGCGTTATATAAAGAAAGGTGTATTGTTCTACGAGACATGGTAATCTATTAGAGTAGAAATCAATCGCCTAAATTGAATCATCATGTTTTCATAATATAGAAAATAGATGGTCTTATTGCGATATAGACAATTACGTAAATTTTACAGATTTTTCCTTAATCTGTTGTTTATCTATAAAAAGCTGGTAATTTTTTAATTACCGATATGTAAAAAGTTTTTTCGTTGTGCCCCAAAAAATCAAAAAATAAAGAATAAAAATTAAAACAAGAGAGAAGAAGATAAAATAAGATAAAAATAGAAATAATAATAATAAAATAAAATAAAATAAAAATAATAACGAAATAAGACAAAAAAAAATAAAAAGTTGCTATTCGGGTTGTTAAGTTTATCCTGTAAATGCCATGCCACCTCTTCGTGTTTTTCGTTCGTGAACCATTGAAGAATATTGGGTCGCAAACATCTCTCGAATTCGGAGATTTCAAAAATCATGTCAGTTTCGAAATTACAATGCTGCTCGCTATTTCCGTGAAATAGTTACATCTGTTTGTCATATCCTTGACACTGTACACGTATGTTTGTATTGTCGTGCTAAACTTTTTTCTGTTGAAAAACAAGGAACGTGTTGTGGATATACATGTTCCCAAAATTGATTTTGGATTTTTGAGGTATTTCGACTTTTTGAGATTTATGCAGAATCTATTCTATATATGGAAGTAAAAAAAGTACCTAATTATATGTATCTTTAATCAAAGAATAAATCTGGGTAGTCAAAAAATTTCGGGTTTTAAGTAAAATAATTTCGTCTTCTATGAAAAACTATTTCGACTTTTTTCCCCAAAATACCAATTTCGGGGTCCCAAAATGATTTTGCGTGCAAGTATAGTTGTGGATCGGGAAAGATCAGGTAATTTTCTTAATCGATAATAAACAGGATTTGTTCTTTCCGTGATTGACTATAATTTTGACACTAAATTTGTTGGTGGCAGTCTAGCTTCGGCAGGTGATACTACAGTATTGAGAGACTTATTCACTGGAAACGACGACGTGGGAAAAGATTTTCGTAACAATATTAGGGGTTATAATAGTGCCTTTGCGTTTACTTCTATGGGTGTCAAGTTGGATAAAGATCTTGCGAACAGTAAGGAATTTAATCAAAAGATACATTCAGTTATCTATATAATATATTAACTTTTGATTAGGTAGAGATGGTGTTTACATGTTTCGAATACAAAGTGGAATTTACCATTTTATTGGATTGCTTACTCTGGTTGATGGGATTCCCAAATTTCTCCAGCTGTACATTTGTGACACCGAATCTGAAACAGATAACAGGCTTTTCGTTATGCCTATACATGTTTCCAAAATTGATTTTGGATTTTTGAGGTATTTCGACTTTTTAAGATTTATGCAGAATCTATTCTATATATGGAAATAAAAAAAGTATCCAGTTGTGTATATCTTCAATTAAAGAATAAATCTGGGTGGTCAAAAAATTTCAGGTTTTAAGTAAAATAATTTCATCTTCTATGAAAAACTATTTCGACTTTTTTCTCCAAAATACCAATTTCAGGGCCCCAAAATGATTTTGCGTGTAAGTATAGTTATGCCTCAGCTTCGCCGAGATATCTTAGAATTTATCAAAACATTGTTAGACCAATTAAATCCTTTTGTAGCTAATTTTCGCTCAATTTCTTTTAGCAGTGACATGACAGATCTCTGTCTTCGTATCAAAGCTAACCACAGCTTAGACCAGCGTGTCTATAATATGCCAACAGCTTCACAGGTTGCTGCTATATGGGTAGAGGACTACGACACTACAGATCGTCTCGAGCGTGACGTAATTGTACATTTTCGATCACAAGGCTTAAAAAGAATATCCGAATTGAGTGGTCCATATGACCCGATGCAATACCCACTTCTTTTCCCTTGAGGAGATTATGGTTGGCATCCTGGAATACTATAGAACACACTACAGAGAGAAGTTAGTGTTAGACAATATTATTTCTACAAACTATATTTTCGAGAACCTTCTTCGGTTGTTATTTTACGGCAGTAGACTTTTCCAGCAATACGTTGTTGACAATTACGTCAAAATCGAATCCACACGTCTTAATTATATACGTTATAATCAGGATAAGATTCGTAAAGAGCTTTATCAGGGTTTACAAGATTCGTTCCAATCGGGAAAAGTTAATGCATCTGACGTTGTTACCGGATAGAATTACCATAGCTAAAAACATATAATTATTATTTAACCCTATATTTTATTAGAAATAATTATTTAACAAATTGAAATATAAATATCAAGATAGTAATTTTATTAATAACGATTAGTAATAATTAATAACATTTATTAACATGTAAATAAAAAGACAAATATTTTAGTTACGCACAATGTAAGTAACACAAGTCACATGTTCACGTGACATAGTTACACAAATATTATATAATTATTATTAATTATCATTAATTAGTATTACTTAGTATTAATTATTATTACATAGTATTAATTAACATTAATTATTAGTATAACAAATATTCTATATTTAGTAAGTTATATGGTAAATATATTAACCAATAGTATTAATGCACAGTAATGGCACAGTAGTCCAAAAAGTTATAAAAAGGATAGTTGTTCGACTTAGTTTCCTTAGCTTTAACTTTAGAGTTTTAAGTTCAAGGAAGTTGGAAGTTAATATTATAATTATAAAAATATAATTGTATTATTAGGAAGTGACCATTAAATAAAATATTAATAAATATTAAATAAAAATAATTAAAGAGATTTATTATCGTATTTATTTGATATAATGTTTATTAAAAAGTTATTTAATAAAGGAAGTACTAATGAATTAAAGATGATATCTTTAATAAAAGATGAAAGTATCTAAAGTATGAATTATAAGGAAGTTATCTATAAAGGAAGTTCGTAATAAAGGAAGTTCTAAGTTTAATAATAAAGGATTTAATTATTAAAGGGAGTTATTGATAAATAAAGTTATTAATAAAAGTAATTATTAATAATGAAGTTATGAAAGTAACGAAGTTGTAATGACTTGGAAGAATAATTAGTTTGTTAGTTCTAACTAAAAACTAACTGGTGCCTTCTAAAAGTAAAGTAATAACCAAACTAAAAGTCTTGTACCTAACGGGAAGGACTATAAANGTTGTTATTTTACGGCAGTAGACTTTTCCAGCAATACGTTGTTGACAATTACGTCAAAATCGAATCCACACGTCTTAATTATATACGTTATAATCAGGATAAGATTCGTAAAGAGCTTTATCAGGGTTTACAAGATTCGTTCCAATCGGGAAAAGTTAATGCATCTGACGTAGGAAAACGTATTATCTTGCCGTCGACATTCATAGGCGGGCCCCGTAATATGTACCAAAGATACCAAGACGCGATAACATTGGTCCAGACATATGGTAGACCGGATTTGTTCATTACTATTACATGTAACCCGTGGTGGCCTGAAGTCATATCAGAACTTTTACTAGAACAGACCCCGCAAGATAGACCAGATCTTACAGGTAAAAATTTAATCTATTGCCTTATGACGATAAATACTGCTGTAGCAATTATTACCCATTCTTTTTTGTAGCTCGAATTTTTCGTATCAAACTAGAAGAGTTAAAAAAAGACCTTTTTAGCAAAAATATTTTTGACCGCATAATTGCACATATATACGTAGTAGAGTTTCAAAAACACGGCCTTCCTCATGTACATCTGTTGTTAATGTTCCATCCTAATGACAAACTTCACGGAGCAGATGATTACGATTCCATAGTATCTGCAAAAATACCAGATCCAGCGGAACAGCCAAGATTATACAAGACGGTTGCGTCTTTTATGATTCATGGTCCGTGCGGACCCTTTAATAAAAATGCTCCATGCATGAAAGAGAACATGTGCACCAAACATTATCCGAAGGAGTTTATTCAAGAAACAAGAGAAGGAGAAGATTCGTATCCTCTGTATCGGCAACGTGAAAATGGAAAACGTATATCGATAAGAGGTGTAGAATTAGACAATCGCTGGGTTATTCCGTATAACCCTTATCTTTCCTTTAAATACAACTGCCATGTAAACGTTGAAATATGTTCAAGCATTAAATCCGTTAAATATTTATACAAATACGTATACAAGGGCCACGACCGAACAGTTCTGCAAATTACCAATAATGACGAAATCAACAATACCTAGATGCTCGATGGATCTCTTCCTCCGAAGCATGTTGGAGAATCTTTGAGTTTGATCTTTCGAATATCAATCACTCGGTTCTACGCTTACAAATTCATCTCCCTAATCAGTATGACGTAACGTTTCCTGAGGCATTCAGTATAAGCGATATCATTAACGACGAAAAAAACAAAAGAACAATGTTAACCGAATATTTTAGGACGAACGAAACCGATCTGCAAGCTAGAAATTATTTGTATCGCAAATTTCCACAATATTACGTATGGAACAAGTCAACAAGAAAATGGACAAAACGTTACCGGGGTAAAGCGGTAGGAAGAATATATACGGTTAACCCGATTGAAGGGGAGCGTTACTATTTACGTATACTCTTAAATAATGTTAAAGGAGCCACGTCGTTTACTGATCTAAAATTAATTAATGGTTATCAGTGCTCGACGTTCAAAGAAAATGCAATGAAACGAGGACTTATAGAAACGGAAACAATGTACCACGAAACGATGCAAGAAGCCGCCCAATTCCAGATGCCTTCCGCGCTGAGACGACTATTTGCGATTATATTATTGTTCAGAGAACCAAGCGATGTCCGATCTCTTTGGAACAATAATTTCGTAAATATGTTCCAAGACTTCGCGAAAAAGGGAATTCTGGATAATTATCTCCGAACCGATGCAGTCCTCCTTCAAATAAAGTATCTCTTGGAATACCACCATAAATCCCTATATGAATATGATCTTCCCTTACTTACTTCACCCAACAACGATCCAGGTGAATTACTGAAATTGGTACTGGACGAATTAAGCATCACAGTAACTGCAGAAGATTTAGTGAGAATTGAATTATTAAATGAAAATCAAAAATCGATTTTCGACACAGTTATAAAGCATATTGAAAAAAACCAACCAATTGCTATTTTTGTTGACGGACCCGCTGGTAAATTAACACAAAATTTAGTCCAAGCAATTTAGTGAAAGTAATAAAATTACAACGTTGGCTATGTTACTATGAATTAAATTATACTAAACCCAATTTATTCCATAACTATTTTGCAATTTCGCTTTTGCAGGATCAGGAAAGATCTTTCTTTATCTCTGCCTGCTTGCAAAAGTTCGTTTGACTTCATCGGTTGCGCTTGCAACTGTTTCCTCGGGTATTGCTGCTTTACTAATGCCCGGGGGATGAACAGCACATTCTAGATTTAAGATTCCTCTAGATGTCAACCCAAATTCGACATGTTCTATCAGTAAACAAAGTCATTTAGCCGGATTATTAAGATTAGCTAAATTAATTATCTGGGATGAAGTTCCCATGATTAACCGTTACTGCATAGAAGCCTTAGACAGAACTTTGAAAGACTTAATGGAATGTGATTTCCCGTTCGGCGGAAAAATATTTGTTTTCGGCAGAGACTTTCGACAGATCTTACCCATTATTCCTCGAGGAAGTCATGCACAAATCGTAAACGCTACTTTTAAATCTTCTCCCCTGTGGTCCAAAATAAATATTTTCCATCTCAACCAAAACATGCGAGTAGAAAAAAATCCCGAAGCCGATGATTTTAAAAATTTCTTATTAAGAATCGGAAACGGAACTGAAAAAACTGTTGATGATAACTTGATCCGTATTCCCGACCATATATTAATTGAGCAGCACAACGAAGACACTTTACTGGCTCTAATAGAATCAACATATCAATCTCTTCAAACTAACTTCACAAATATCTCTTATTTTACTAATAGAGTAATACTTACCACTAAAAACGAATACGTAGACTACATCAATGACAAGATACTAGACAAGATACCAGGAAATGTTGTAACATACTGTGGCTTTGATTCGGTCCCGGACGACAATCGTAACCTTTACCCGCAAGAGTTTCTCAACTCGATAACCTTGAGTGACATTCCTCCTCATAGATTACACCTTAAAATCAATACTCCTGTCATATGTCTTCAAAACTTAGATCCATTAAACGGTTTGTGCAACGGAACCAGACTAATATGTCGAGCATTTAATAAAAACGTTATCAAAACTATACTTGTACGCAAAATTATTTTGGGGCCCCGAAATTGCAATTTTGGGGAAAAAAGTCAAAATAGTTTTTCATAGAAGACGAAATTATTTTACTTAAAACCCGAAATTTTTTAACCACCCAGATTTATTCTTTAATTGAAGATATACATAACTGGGTACTTTTTTTACTTCCATATATAGAATGGATTCTGCATAAATCTCAAAAAGTCGAAATACCTCAAAAATCCAAAATTAATTTTGGGAACATGTATAATCAAAACGGAAATAGCAACAGGTAGTCATAAAAAAAAACGAATATTTTTACCCCGAATAACATTTATTTCTTTAAGCGATATCAAATTTCCTTTTACACTAAGAAGAAAACAATTCCCGATCAAGCTTGCTTTCGCTTTGACAATTAACAAGTCTCGGGGCCAAACCATCCCAAATGTGGGAATCTATTTACCAGAGCACGTATTTACACACGGTCAACTTTACGTTGCTCTTTCACGAGCCCGGTCCTACCGCAATATCAAGGTATTAATAGAAAATGGTAACATTCATAGCAAACAAGGTGTTTATACAAGGAATGTTGTGTACAAAGAAATTTTATCTGACTAATAATACGGATAATAATTATAACCTGTCTAAAAATTTATTGTTCAAGAGAAATAAAAAACATTCAAAAAAAATTATTATTAAATAACGTAACAATGACAATGTACAAAAATAAAATACTAAAAATATATTTAATATGACATAATAATAATATAATTTATAATATGATATAATAATAATATAATTTATATAATTTATAATAATATAATTTATATATAATATAATTTATATAACTTATAAAAAACATTCAAAAAAAATTATTATTAAATAACGTAACAATGACAATGTACAAAAATAAAATACTAAAAATATATTTAATATGACATAATAATAATATAATTTATAATATGATATAATAATAATATAATTTATATAATTTATAATAATATANCGGAAATAGCAACAGGTAGTCATAAAAAAAAACGAATATTTTTACCCCGAATAACATTTATTTCTTTAAGCGATATCAAATTTCCTTTTACACTAAGAAGAAAACAATTCCCGATCAAGCTTGCTTTCGCTTTGACAATTAACAAGTCTCGGGGCCAAACCATCCCAAATGTGGGAATCTATTTACCAGAGCACGTATTTACACACGGTCAACTTTACGTTGCTCTTTCACGAGCCCGGTCCTACCGCAATATCAAGGTATTAATAGAAAATGGTAACATTCATAGCAAACAAGGTGTTTATACAAGGAATGTTGTGTACAAAGAAATTTTATCTGACTAATAATACGGATAATAATTATAACCTGTCTAAAAATTTATTGTTCAAGAGAAATAAAAAACATTCAAAAAAAATTATTATTAAATAACGTAACAATGACAATGTACAAAAATAAAATACTAAAAATATATTTAATATGACATAATAATAATATAATTTATAATATGATATAATAATAATATAATTTATATAATTTATAATAATATAATTTATATATAATATAATTTATATAACTTATAAAAAACATTCAAAAAAAATTATTATTAAGTAACGTAACAATGACAATGTACAAAAAAAAATACTAAAAAATATATTTAATATGATATAATAATATAATAATATAATTTAATATAATAAATAAATACAAATATATTTAATACTATTTTTTACGAAGTCCAATATAACATAATATATGAAACAATAGTACTACCGTAAGATAAAAAATAAATCACAATAACGATACAAAAAAAAAACCTACAATTGCTCTTTCTATTTAACATTAACAAAATTTGATGTGCACGAACCCGAGTTACTACGCAAAGACCTTTTCACACACTCCTTGTCCTTACCCTTACTACGTAAATTCTTTCTTTTATTATCACTACTTACGACCAATCCTTCCGTCTTTTCCTGATTAAAATCAGTTGATTCGTCACACTCTTTTGTAAAAGATTCATGATCCATATGTCCAAGATCGGCCAAGTTCTCACCGGTAAAATCGTCAAAATTATCAACATGTGAACATTTTTCCGGAAGAAAACAATCGGTTAAACCTGACCTGGACTCATTCACAAGATCACTTGAAGATCTTTTCACACGCTCCTTGCCCTTACTACGTAAATTCTTTCTTTTATTCTCACCACTTACAACCAATCCTTCTGTCTTTTCCTGATTATAATTAGCTGATTCGTAACCCTCTTTTGTAATAGATTCATGATCCGTGTGTCTAAAATCGGCCAAGTTATCACCGGTAAAATCGTCAAAATTATCAACATGTGAACGTTTTTCCAGAAGAGAACAATCAGTTAAACCTAACCCGGACTCATTCACAGGACCACTTGAACTAACTGGAATTCTTTCTTCTAATTTTCCCCTGGAATTCTCAACGATATTCCGATGTGCCGCCAAAAGTTTAGTCCAGACCGAATTCTTAGGAACCAAAGAATCCCAGGACAAACTACTGTCAAAAAATCTCTTCCTAGCAACAAAACGTGTGTTAACAAAATTGACATCTTTAGCATACACATAAAATTCGTTGTCGATTATTTCCATTTGTCCAACTACAAAAATTAATGACTCCTGAGGACGAATGATATCCTTCAAATGCATTAGACGTAAATTATGAGACGAAAAAACGACCCTTATAATAAAATTATGCTCTTGACCAGAATAATCAGTTACTAACGTATTAATAACTGTTTCATCGTTAATCTCATTTGGCATATCCTGAGGAACCTCAACCAAGGACACCTTCAAAGGACACTTATTAGATTTAACAACCTTATTAAGAATTGTTAGGTGCGTGGATGTTGACACTGTCATCTAACATAAATATTTTTAAATAAAAACTTTTGAAAAAAAAAAATATTTAAGAAAAAAAAAATTCATAAAAATACCTTTGCTCTCTTATTTCCACAATAGAATCCGGGTATGATTTTTCCACCAACAGAATAAAATTTATCTTTTTCGAAAACTGCTTGAGAATCATGATCAATGTCATCTGTAAGGGTGGAAGGCTCAATTGATATGAAGGCTGGCTCAATAATTGCGCCTTTGGCTAATTAATTTTGCGCCAGCTAAATTCTGGCTAAATTCTGGCTCAAAGGCTAATTAAATTGCGCCGGCTAAATTCTGGCTCAAAGGCTAATTAATTTTTTTCTGGCTAAATTCAGGCGCAATTTCTGATTGGCTGGCGCAATTTTGGTCACGTGACAAAAGGTTGATCAGATAAAATTATTAATTAATTTTACTGATATTAACATTTTAATATATTGTTTTAAAATAGCTATAATTTGGTCAATTTTAATGTTACAGAAATGAAATATATATCATCTTGTAGCTAAGAACCAGATCTTTCGATCTGTCATAGGAATATTATAGTAGAAAATCGCTCCTAGTTACGTAAAATTGATTTGAAATTAAAGCTAAAATTAATTATTTTTAAAAATTTAAAAATAATTATTTAATAAATTTTATAATTGCGCCAGCCAATCAGAATTGCGCCATTATTTAGCCTTTGCGCCAGAATTTAGCCATTGCGCCTGATTGCGCCGTGGCTAAATTCTGGGCTCAATTGGCTAAATTAAATCTGGCTAAATTCCTGGCTCAATTCGTATTGCGCCTACCATCCCTAGTNTTTCTGATTGGCTGGCGCAATTTTGGTCACGTGACAAAAGGTTGATCAGATAAAATTATTAATTAATTTTACTGATATTAACATTTTAATATATTGTTTTAAAATAGCTATAATTTGGTCAATTTTAATGTTACAGAAATGAAATATATATCATCTTGTAGCTAAGAACCAGATCTTTCGATCTGTCATAGGAATATTATAGTAGAAAATCGCTCCTAGTTACGTAAAATTGATTTGAAATTAAAGCTAAAATTAATTATTTTTAAAAATTTAAAAATAATTATTTAATAAATTTTATAATTGCGCCAGCCAATCAGAATTGCGCCATTATTTAGCCTTTGCGCCAGAATTTAGCCATTGCGCCTGATTGCGCCGTGGCTAAATTCTGGGCTCAATTGGCTAAATTAAATCTGGCTAAATTCCTGGCTCAATTCGTATTGCGCCTACCATCCCTAGTCATCTGTATTCAACGATACAAACAATGTCATCTCAATATCATGATCCTCACGCTCCACAGGATATGTTCCGAGAGCCCATACAACCAGTAAATTTGTATCCTCTTTCTCTCGCTGCCTCACGTACTTAATTTTCACAATCGTATCTGCATAACACGGCATCAGGTAAATTTGATTTGAGAAACATCAAAACCTTCACTAAAATAACCTATATACAAACAAAAAACATAACATCATAATTCCCTAATTTAGTACACTAAACAACCAAATAAAACAAATAACAAATGACAACAAAAAACATAACAATTATCTCATTATAACCACAATATTACCAAAAAAAAGTAAATCGATTACCAAACTAACAACATTAATGTAATACAAAAAAAGCCAGATTACAAGTTTTCCCACTAAACGAAAATGAACCGCCAAATCAAAATCGTACAAGATCCGAAACACAAACCTCCTAATCAAATATAATACAGATCAAGACATGAATTAAAAAAACAAAACGAACAATTACTTAAAAAAAAACTACAGGAAAAAAGCTAAAGTAAGTATCAATCATAACAATCTGTTCCCCATCTTTCAAAAAAAATAATCAAAACCAAAAACTTTCTTCGTTTTTCATTTCGTTACACGAATTTCTATCAAACTGACTTCTTTGTAAATCCCTTGATTCAAGAAAACTTTCTTATACTAAAGCTTAATTCCAAACACAATCAACAAAAAAGAAACTCGCATCCGTTGACAACTGCATAACCTTACCTTTAAACACTCGATATACTAAGAAACAGGAACCGTTGTTAGTCCGGAACACAATTTTTTTTTAATCGATAAAAAAATATTATATAAATAAATCTAATATAAATAAATCTAATCTAAAAAATATAAATAAATAATCTAAAAAAAGAATCACGATATTATTAGCTAATTATAACATGAAAGACAAAGAAACACCCGTGACTTAAATTTTTCATAGTGCGTAGAAATATAGTATCCTTCGCTTCGCTCGGGAAAATCACTCCAAAAAATACATTTAACATACTGCCAAAAATTTGTGCAACTGATGTACTGTTACCAAAATTAAAACATCCCAAACCCAAATAAGATAGGTGGCACTTTGTGCCACCCATCGAACTAGTTCTAGCAAATGGGCAAGACTATCAGTTCCTTTTATTTTTTTTAAAAAATTATGGAATTCAGCCAAGAGTGTTTGGTCAACCATAGAAATTTCGTCTATAATAATATATTCAATTTTTGACCAAAATTCTTATAGTCAGTATAATGTTTCGTCCAATAAAACATTTGAAGTTTTGCGATTTTTTCCAAATCTGAAACTGCATGTTGAATGAATAGTATGTCCATTGATATTTACAGCCACATTTTCTGTAGATGCTAAGATTAATAAAGTTTCATGTTGTAAGGTATATTCGAAATAAGATTTGATAGCTTGAATTACTTTGGATTTTTCAGTTTCACCTGCGCTAGCAAAATAAAGAAGTAATTACGAAAGTTTATTCATATTTGTTACTTGATTTCTTTGATGGTGGTTACACATAAGAAAATAAGCCCTTTTCTGTTTTTTGTTTAAATCAAAACAAAACATGTTTATTGGATCTGTAACATTTTTTATAGGACCTGCTTCAAGCGAGATGTGTCCAATATTATCTCAATTAAGGTGTTGATTTTGAAATATATTATTACATAAGTTGTTAGTGTTGTTGTTATTTTGCCAGATCATTTTTTGAGCGGTAATTATATCTTGCCATATTTTTAATAGTTCATTATCACATATGTTGCTTTTACGTATAGTGTCGTTGTGAATTAAAAGGTTTGTGTCTATTGTACTGCAGGTTTCAATCATGCGAATTATTTAGTTTTGTTGAGATCGTTGAATTGTAATAAATCTGCTCAGATGCATAGAAAATTCATTGCAATATTAACTGTATTTACATTTTTTAGACCAGAACTAACGATTGTTACAGGGTCTAATCTAGTTTCATTTTGGTCTGTAGAATCATTTATCATTTGATCACTTTCATCAAATAATAGATCTATTATAGAACTCAGATATTTATTAAAGATACGAAATCTCGAAACTTTTTGAAAATGGATGTAGACACTTATAATTAGTTAACAGAATACCTAATAAATCATACTTTTCCATCAAATAGCACTAATGAATAATTAGGGCAGCTACACATTATGCGATTCTGCACAGGACCAGTACAATCGTATACCATTTAATTAGGTTTTTTTAAATGTATTCTTTAATATAATCTAGTCAATTGATTTAATGATTATTATTAATATGGATGTAACATGATAATCATTTAATTTTAATTCTCTGAGTCTGATTATATAAAATATATGTTTATTTAATTTTTTGTATACCTTCGTAAATATTACGTTTATGTTGGAGGTATTCGAAGATTATCGGAGTGAAGGACTTCGAAGGCTTACATTTAAAAAAATTTTCTGATGTTGTCAGAATCAATCAAGTTCATTTGACAGACAAAAAGGAAACGAATTTGACTGTTGTGTGGGCAATAGGCACGTATCCAGTTAGTGTCAGAGACTGCGACATCGAATTGATTCTATTTGTTCCACTTGATCATTACGAGAGGGATCTTAATATTTAATTTGTCTTTAAGAAAGATGAATATTATTGTGTGGGTAGAAAAGTTGCAACCGGAAGTTACAATAGCAACTTTAGGTTAAAAGTAAAGAATAAATATTTTTTTTGTTTGTTTTAATTATATTAAAAGAAATAACAGTTAACCCTTTTTTCATATAGATGACTGTTTTGTTATCAACTCATCTTAAGATCGAGAAGGGTCCTGGTTTAAATAGATGTCCATTAAAAGCTTCGTTAGTTGGCATCATTCAGGATACTGTAAAAAAGGTTAATGACGAGAATGGAATGATTAAAGTATTGATAAAGAATTACGTTAGTCACAGTAGTGATTACATTATTGCAATAGTGTTTCCTTACAATAATATCCGATTTAAGTACCTAATGAATCCTACTCGACCAGACGAGTCGTTACTTTTTGTTATTGAACAGTTAGAAATTATTCAAGATAATTTATTTATATATGCACCTCTTATATTGATATTCCCGCTTTAGACAAAAAAAAATTTTTTAATTTAAGTGATTCCCAAATCACATCAGATTCATTTAAATTAGTTTGGTCATTACTTTTGACTGCTTGCCAGGATGCTAAAGGAAATTCATCCAAAGTACACATGATTTCCGATAGTGATAAAAGTGAGGAGACAAATCAACCTACTATTGATTTATCAAATTCTGGTATTCAATTATCTAAACGTGTAAAAGTGGAAAAAGAAGATCATGAGCAAAACAATTCTGATGTGATTGAAGATAAGAATGTTTCTAAGCTAAATAAAGAATGCATGAATGAAAATAATGTATCAAAATTAAGTACTACTAATGAAAACAAAGAAAAAGGGTGTAGTTATAAGAAGTGAATAAAAGAAAAGCAATATATAATAAGAGAAAAAAAAACTAGTATGTAGTATTTGTTTATTAAAGTTTGTTATACAAATTTTTTATTTTAAATATCTTAGCAACATTATATAAATAGTTCGATTATTTCTGAATATCTTTCAAAACATTCAAGTTCTTTTTTGAGGTCGAGATTTATTTTTATATTAAGTTTTGATTGGTCGAAAGGTTGAAGTATCATCATGTCTTTCAGTTTTTGTACTTGAGATAACATTACATACACACCAGCTCCTATTTTTCTGCTGCCGTTTAAATCAATAATTATTTTTTTTTAATGTAGTGCCCTGACATTTGAATTCTGTGATTGCAAAAGCTGGTGCTGGTATAACAGGCAATTGGATTCTTTGAAATTTGTGAGTTAAATTTGATCCATTTCTTGTTTTACATATGTATGTATTTGCATTTTTGCATAACTGGATAAACTGATACATTATTTGGTGAAAGTTCATCATACAGGCCTGGTCTTTTGTTCAAGAGTTCTATTATTACATATTTAGAAGGTTTATTAAGGATAATATTTTTTACGTCATTGCTTATGTTTTTTTTTATTGGTGACTCATTGTCATATATAATCTTATAAAGTATTCCTTGAGCACCATTTACCATACCATCATCAGTACAAATATTGATTGTTAATGCTACTTTCATACCTATCGATAATGGTAATATTCCACATAATGCATTCATTTCGTGTCTGATACACTTAAAAATTTTTGCCGTATATTGCTGTAAACCTGTTTTTTTTGTATGTGTCTTCAGCAAGTACATAATAAATTGGTTGATTGTGATTTTTAGCATGTTCGATTGTAGCATTAAAATTAATTTGTATTCGTAAGTCATTTCTTCGAACCAAAAATATGGCGTCTTTCCATTTGGGAGAGTTTATTTCAATGTCTGTTGTTATACAATCATAGAGAATTCTATATTGGATCCGTGTTAGGTGACTGTGGCGCAAGTTAGTTAATATATCTGCATACGTCAGATTGCCAATTTGACATATCTGTTTTTTTAAAATAATCATATGTTTTACTAACTTCCACAATTCTCTGCCATTGGTATTGATCAATGTTTGAGTATTGACGGGGTTATCAGTTTGTGTTTGATTTTCGTGTGAATTTATAGTTTTGTCGATGTTATTTATTTGATATAACGGATGATTAAGTATAGGCGGGAGTTGCAGAAAGTCACCAGCAAAGATGATATTTAAACCAGCAAAGGGTATTCTATTATTTTGAAAATGTTTCACTTCCTTAATGCACGTGTGTAATTTTTTCATAAGTTTTTGTTCTACTATAGAAACTTTGTCTAAGATAGATATTCTATGTTCCTCCAACATTCCTGAAGGGTTTTTTTTAATATCCTCTGGGGAAAATTATATTTATAACTGTTATCATTGTCGTCAAACTTGAAACCGCACAAGAATGAAGTGACATCCACCAATATTCGACGCAGCAACACCAGTCAGTGTACAGAGAGCAAGGGTTTGTTTCTGACTGATTTGGTTAAAGTATTCATAAATAGCTTTAATGACTTTTGATTTGCCAGTACCTCTAGTACCACCTAAGTACATTAACAATTGGAGTGGTTTGTTAGGGTTACTGGGATAGTTTTGTTCATAATGGTTACAAACAAGTGAGAAAGCTTTTTTTTATTCATTGTTAAGGTCAGATGAAAATTTTCGAAACATTGATTGCAAAACGTAGTTTTTTTCAGAGTCTGTGTTGTTGTCTGTTTGTTCTATTCCTTTTCTCGATGCTATGATTTTTTGCCATGTTTTAACTAAGTGATTATCATTCTCGCAAGAAGGTCGTATATAATTTTTTTGTTTATCATTATTTGATACGTCAGTTTCTTCCTGAGAATTTGATTGTACTATATTTTTGTTATTAAATTTGTCTTTCAAATATAAATGGAGCATGGCATCATCAACAAATTTTGCATCACGTAACCCGGTATGCATAATTTCATATGGATTTAACGAAATTGAGTTATCAACGTCAAAATCGTATTGGTCTATCGGTATTTCTACATCACCAATATCATCATATTCCATCACAGACCTCTCTATTTGTTGAATCTTTGCAATTTCCAGGTTTTCACGTGCTACTTGACGCAAATGGCGATCCAAAACTATTTCTTCTGCACATTGGTGTAAAAGTTCAATATTATTAATTATAGATCTGAGTCGCATCAACAGGTTTGGATTTTGTAAAAAAGTGTTACACGTTTCATGCCACGAGTTGTATTTACCTATTAAATCATTAGCAGTAGTCCACGGTTTGAACAGTAAAAGGATACAGAGTCCATAACGTTCTATGTTTTTTAGATCATTCCTAGGCGGTACACCTTTTCTGCATAATACAGGTATTTTATCATTTTCACGGGACCAATGGATTTGTATATGTGTTGAGTGTTGTGGATGTATTATACTGTAATCACAATTTTCATCATATTTTTTTTCTCCACCCAAAAATAAAAATTGATCTATTTTGGTTACACGTCCCTCTCAGTTTTTTTGTCTATTAAGTTTGTTCAGTTCTTTTTCATTGATCTTTATTTTATAAACTGTTGAAACATAATCATAAAGACACATATTTTCCAATTGTTCGCCGTGATACATATAGTCAATCCGTAAATTTACTGCATCTATTCGTTTACCAAAATTTATTACCATAAACATTTCATCATTAGTTTGATTATATTCGCTACTATTTTCTAGGTCCAGTTTATCTTCATTACTGCTGGTGTCTGAATTTTCTGAAAGTATCGATTCGGGTGAGTTCCTGATCAGATATCGCAAAGTTAAGTATGTTTCAAAAGAGTTGAGATATATCAAGACAAATTTGTTAGGTGTAGTGATCTTTAAAACCTAAAAGATATGCAGATACTTGGGGTCCAGTCATCTCCATTTGTCCCACAATTTTGTTGAGACATATCGTAACAAGTTTTCGTGATCTCAGCATAAAATCATTTGGCAATTCATCTGAACTCAGTACTTCAGTAACAAACTTATTTAAAGTCATTGCACACATGAGAAACGAATTATGAGTATTCATGTCAGATTTTGTTATATAATCTGTTATATAATGAATGTATGCAAGTGCCAACTTAGCAGTTGCAATAAATCTAATGTCATTATTTCCACGGCAACTTGTGGTTATATAAGGGTTATAATTGTTGATATAAGCATTGCAACGTTGAAGAGCGATGATTCCGAGTTCAGGATAAATTTTCCCAGGTGCTTCTACCAATTCGCGAGGGAAGTCAAAACGACAACTAGATGCTCGGCCATAACAATATTTTTTACATGACTTGGTGCACTTGTGGAACAATGTGCGTTTTGCAATTTTGAGGACATCAAATCAAAATTCTTCATCAAAGTCAGGAGATTGTGGATCCAGAATAGGTAGAATCGACAGATGAATTTTTTTTCTAGATTAGTTTTCAGGGCTTTGTACTCAGCATCTAACATTTCATTAGTCAAGTAATCACCATTCGGAAAAGGTAACTAATGTCTTCCTTAACAATGTCATTTATATAAAGCATTAATTGTTCTCTGAAATCGTCAAACTTAAGACAATTTCGTAATTCAATAGGATCAGGGGCACCCTGAAACCAAATTAACATATGACAATGAGGTGTTCTGCGGTCTTGATATTCCATCACCACATAGTAATTTTTTATTTCACCCAATACACCACCTCAATGCAAGAGGGGATGAAGTGCCATTTTTTTAACAGTTGATACCTTTCTCATTGTTGATGACCTTTCTCTTTTCTATAAAAGTTGATGAACCTTCTCTGTTATCAACAGCTTTTCCTTTTCCTTTAACAGTCAATAAACTGTTTTCATTTTCGACTGCCTTCTTTTCTCTTCACCAATTAATGAACTGTCTTCATATTCAGATGCTTTTCTTTTTCCTGAGAAATCTTCTCCATTATCAAATGCCTTTCCTTTTCCTTTAATAGTTGATGAAAAATCTCAGTAAAATATTGATATTCTCTTTTTATTTTTACCTTGCCTAACTAAATTAACTGTCCACTGAACATTACATAAGTCAATGTTCCTACAGGAGAAATGGTAATGGTATATATCCACTTATAGAAATTGGATCATGAAGCACATCATTAACAGAAGTGAGCATGAAGTGCGGAGATCAAAAATTACTAGTAGAAAAATAAAAAGAAATCATCGGTAGAGATAGAAGATTGTTAATGCAAAAAATGTTAATAAAAATAGAAAATCAATGATTAGTCGTAATAAAAAAATTTGGTCGGAAAATTAAAAAAGAATTATTATGAAATATGTAGTTTAGGTTTCGGGGCTTCATTCAACAATATAAATGAGAATTTCTTGTTTAACATAATAATTATTTAATGTAACCATGAAATAAATAAACATAACATTTAAACTTAATCCATATTTTATAAATCATTTATATATATTTATTTATAATTGTAAATAATTGATTACATATGACAAAAGACAAAAACATCTGAAGAAAAGATAAAAAAGAAATAAATCGATATCATTTTCATCACCAACACCGATATAAACCGCCACCACCACCACAACTACAAGTGAAAATAAACTATAATCTAAATTATTTACAAAAAGAAAATAACTTAAAATTTACATTTTTTTTAAAAAAAAAATTCAGGATTATTCAACCTTTCGTTTTTTGGCAATATGCCCATATCCACCATCATTATCATCATCGTCATCATCTTTTATAAAAAATCAAAAGTATAATTAATATCGATATAGCCTTTTAATATTAATATGAATAAGCATAATATAATAAAAACACTTACCATGTCCTCTTTTGTTATTCATATTATCTCCATTATTTTTATTATTATTATTAATATGTTGCCCCATTGAGGAGGCTGCCAATAAAAGGCTAATTTGTTGTTGTTGTTGGTAAAGTTTGTGAGGAATTCCTAATTTTACCTCACAAAATTGTTCCATCCGTTGATGATATTGTTGCATTCCTTGTTGTTGTTGCTGTTGGCTTTGTTGCACCAACTGTTTATGACGATTATCACGTTTAACAGCATGATAATTTTTTGGCAATTCAATATTGCTTCGATTTAATGTTGGCTTGTAGAAGCTTTGGAGATAACGTTGAAGATATAATTGCAAATGATTGTAATTTTGTTGTTGTTGAGGGGGTTGATGATGACGATGATGTTGATGGGTTTGTTGTAAATCTTGATTCACTTGTTGAATCACAGATCTTTGTTGTTGTTGAATACGTTGTTGTTGTTGTTGTTGCTGATTTTCAACTTGTTGAATTACTTGTCTTTCTAATTGTTGGATATATAGTTGTTGTTGTTGTTGTTGACGGTGTTGTAGTTGTTGTTGAATATTTTGATGTCGTTGTTGTTGCTGACCTTGTTGTTGTTGGTTTTGAGGAAAAGCCATTGTAGAAAATTTAAATTTTTTATAATTTGAATATAAGAATCGTAAAAAGTTATTAAACGTAAGTTTTCTTGTTTTCGCTTGTATTTGATTTTTTTTGTTTGTCCCTTTTCTTCCCTTAAATAAATAGAATTTTTTGGTGTCTAAAAATATTTTTGGGGGTGGTTTTTTTAATAATAAGAATATTGTGTAATTTGCCATATTTGATACGACTGGTCTAAAAAACGTTTTTGGGTTTTTTTTTAAAAAATCTGATGTAAGTAGGTCGATGAACGGAATGACTGAAATATTATTATCACGAGTCATTTTCGTAATTAAATAACTATGAAATTAATCCACCAATCAAACATGTTAATAATTTCTTAATGATAATCTTATTTTATTTTATTGTATTATTACTATCACGGTCACTATAATTAATTAATAATAACGGCTTTGTAATTAAATATTTGACTATGAAATTAGTCCACACATGCTAAAAATTTCTTAACAATAATCTTGAATTTTAATTATGAGTCACTATCATCAATTAATTATTGAGTCGTACTTACTGATATAATAACGGCTTCGTAATTAAATAACTATGAAATTAATCCACCAATCAAACATGTAAAAAATTTCTTATAACAATCGAATTTAAGAAAATCAAAAGTCATTAGACCATTTTATAAACTTTTACTGTAGATTTATTTAAAAAATTATAAAACAATTAAATTAATTCTCATAACAGTCATGTTAGGAATATGCTAAGATGTTAATGCTATCACGAGATGACCAAGAGGGGGAATTTTGAACACTCCGATAAATTAGATTAATTATAAGTTTTAATTTAGACTAATTATTAATAAATAGGTAAACACACTTCAAGAAATGCTAAACTATGAAGCAAGAAACATATCCTAAGAGGAAGTCCCATAAGATCAAGAAAATAAAATTAGAGACTAAAGAATCACATAATAAAAATATAATCCTAAATTTATAGATAATAAACAGAGACTTTATTTAGGCATGGGCATGAATTGATATGATCAAAATTTATTAAAAGTAAGAAATAATTTAAAAATTGTTACAACATATAAAGGTAACATATTCACTTATAAACTATCAATAATGATATTAATTAACCTTAAACTAGAGAATGTAATGCATGACCTGTAAACTTCCAGATCTATTCCTTAAGAATTGAGGAAAGTGTGACCAATTTAATTTAAAAACCTAATTGTCAATTATTTTCTCAATCTTTAAGAAATAGGCCTGCACAGGTGATGCGCTATATTCATTAGTTTAAGGATACTTAATGATAAATATCATCGATTGTTACTACATATCAAGGTATGCCATTTTCTTATGTACTGTTAAAAGCCATATTAAGTAACCTTAAACAAGATGATGTAATGAATTATCTGTAAACTTTTCAGACTTGGACCTATTTATTATGAATTGAACAAATAGTAGCAGATTTTATTTAAAATTCGATCATTAATTGTTTATTCAATTATTAAGGAATAGGTCTACAAAATTTACAAGGTTAAGATTATGTAATTTCATTTTCGATAGTTTATAAGTGAAGAACTTACTTTTATATGATGATTATTATTAATAAAAAGATGCAAAAATTGCTCTTGGATCAAATTTAACGAAAGCAAAATGATAAAGCAACCATAAACTAACATTGGATTACCAATGTAAAATCTAAAATTGTAATATCAGTTACAGTAATATCATCTAATGTATTATCAAACATTAATAATTGCAGAAAAGAAAGTGTTATAAATAATATTAATCCAACACAATACAAATAAGATCAATTCAACACAAAAAGAATCATCTTGTGAATTATCATAAATTCTGATACAACATCTAAAACCGAGTTGTTACCATTATTGAAACTAACGAATCTGATTATATTGGAGAGAAAATTGATAGTTATTTATTAAATACCAAATAACAATAAGATTAATTCTCTTTACTATAAAAAAATAAAAATAGGGATAAATTAACTTTGTAGATATCAATCAACAGATGATCATAGGATGTTGTGATTTTCGCGAGATGACATAAAAAAACATTATTATAACACTGTAAATGGGAAAATCTAGAATTATTTATTATCTTTAAATAAAATAAGAGATTCAAGTCGGTATTAATGAAATAAACATCGGGATTATTTTACTGTAAATTTTTTTGAACTTCGGGTTTGGTGAGAGTTTTTTTTTGACACGATTATTATTATAATAAGCTCTTCTCGAATATATTTTCCTGGTAAATTCATCACGTCGAGAACAATCATGCATAGTTATTTTCATCTTTCTTATGAGCTCAATAAAAAGAGGAAGATTATCGGCTGACTTCAATTATAGTTATACGATTTATACCGATACCTGGCTCGATATCCGTGGCTTCCCCTTTTACAGCACCTTCCTTTTGATAATTTTGATAGTATGAGGTCCTGAAGGGGCTCAACCTTCTGATTAGTTTTGGTATTAATATCCTTTGGTATGATATCACTTGGTAGATAGCGTTTGGAACAATTCATATAAAACATCATACTTCGATGCTTATCTTGATGATATTTTTAACTGTCGTTCCACTTTGTCTTGCCAGTTACTTTCTGTTGTTAATGAAATTAATAATCGCATTAGTCAAATACTGAGTTTACTCAGCCTTGCATTTTTGCTTATTTATCAAAGTATTTGGTTTAATACCTGTTTTATATTTCACAAGATCTATATTTTGGCAGGATTATCTATTATATATTAAATGAAGATAATTTCTTCAACAGTTTCAAAAAAAAGTTAGAAAACGTAAAACTAATTAAATTGTTAAGGATGTTGAAGTTGCTCAGTGTGTTCAGAATGTTTAGAAGGGTGTGGATCATGAAGTATGTGAAAATTTTGAAACGATTGGAATTTCCTTATGAGAATTGGAATGAAAAAAAGAAAAGAATTCTTGAATGGGAAAATAATTCAGGTAATAACTGCAAGAATTCTTTCATCTTTTTTAGTCAATCATTAAAGATTTGATTGTTTCACTAGATTATGTATCATATTTACGTTCTGAAATTAAAAATTTTATTTTGCACTTGTGAGATAAACAAAATAATTCATGTGTGGGAAAATCACTCAAGTAATACTGCATGAGATTAAAAAAAAATATAAAAATACAAACATTCATTTCACTTTTTTTTGATTGTTTCACTAAAAAATTTTTTTTTTGCGCGATCATGAGATTAAAAAATATAAAAATATAAACAATTCATTTCACTTTTTTTTATTGTCAATCATTTGATTCATTAATTTATTTACATGACTAGTTTGTACACCGACACCGTAAATCATAAGTCAAAAAAATTTTTTTGCACCAATAGATCGCGGACACATTTCACGTGAGATAAACAAAATAAAACTTATAAAAGAAGCTAATGTTCGCAAAATTGGATACTTATCTTTTTTTTCTTTTCTTGGTACTCTCACTTGGTTAGCTTCTCTTATTTTGAAGAAAAAATCTGAACTTATAATTTTATTATTATAAGGGATGATTTATCCTTTATATATAAGAGAGAAAACCCTTTTTACCCTTTCTGGGGATTTCTCATGGTCTTTATGTCCGCCTTGTCAGAGTGGAAATCCTCGGTCAGCGTCCTCAGTAGTTGCGGGCCGCTAAGCCGCTAAGGTGGCGGTAGGCCCAGACTGCAGTCCTGATCATTTTGATTCCTTTAATATTCCCATTCCTTCCGGGTTTTTGCTAGTTATTACCGTTTCTCAATTAACTAACCCAGTTTTTACCAAGTTATCTTCGGATTTCTAGTTTCTGGGTCACCAAAAAAGGGTTTTTTGCTAGTTATTCCCTTTCTCAATTAACTAACCCCGGTTTTTACCAGTTGTCTTAGGATTTCTAGTTTCCGGGTCACCAAAACTTCCTAATGGTTTGGGATTTCTTTTCCCAGTAGGTTCGATTCCTACAAGGAAGCTTGAATTTTTTTTTATTTTATTTGAATTCAAGTGAAAAATTTTCGAAGGGGAGATAAGTACATATTCTTTTATTTCTTCTTTTACCTAATTTTTTTTAAATGTTATTATTAATAATTACTGCATGCATTTATAGGATTACTTCTGTATCTACAATTTTCTGCACGATTACACAGTTCACAAACATGTTCAAGTCTCAAGTATCTAACTTAATACAACACCTCGACCCCAATACGAAAGTAACTGGAAAGGTAAATATAATAAAACTCGAGAATACTTCTCCGCCGAAATTGTAAATCCCGAAATAGAATTCATCAAGACCTTAGATAAAGTAATTATTGAAAACCAACAAAGGAGGTTACTAAAGAATGCAAAGGTGTAGCCATAAATGTCATCAAATCAACCGCTATACCCGAGATCATCAAAAAATTGTTTCTGTTCAAAAGGAAGATGGTCAATCAAATTGAATTGAGCGAAACTATATGCAAAGAATTAGACGTCCCCCAACCAAAACTCTAGTAACCACAGTCCAAATATATTGCAAAAATAGAAAACTTTAGAAACCGAATCCGCTTCATGGTGATCCATAAATCTTGGCTATCTCAAAAATGCAGCATTTCAGTACGAAGGTGAATGGAAGGATAGATACAATAAAGCACTCCATCTAATTTGGTGATTTGAGACAGAAAAAGAATTATAAGAAGCTACTGACAAATATGTAATTGATAATGTATGTGAAAGGATAGAAAAATATGACAAAGAACAAAAATATCTTTCGACACAAATCCGATGATGATAAAATCAACGAAAAAAAATCACCAAAAGATGACGGTTCATTTGATGAAATCAGCGAAGAAACCAAGAAAGAATTAACAGACTGTACAGACAAATATGTTGTAGACAACTGAGAAAGTTATTGTAGAGAAAAAGAAAACCGATGTTATTGCAACCCAATCTGCCACAACATCCGAAACTATTGAGATTATCACTTCTACTCAAAAGAAAGATGGTTCATTTGAAATCAACGAAAAAATCACTTCCTCCAATGATCTTATTACCTTGGCTCAAACCATTACTACTAATGATGAACTCAAATTCTTTGACCCTCCTGTGGAAAACTGAACATATTCTTGGCCATCTCACCCACTACGAGCAAATTCAACCAAAACTCTGTGACGCAAAACAGAAAAAAAATTATTATATGCCTCCGACAAATATGTAATTAATGAAGCAAAAAAGGAAGAATCAGGTAATTATAATATTTCTAATAAAGTAATTACAATATTTTTATTTTTATTTAATAGTGTTAATGTGTATATATGTTTTTGGGGGAATTTAAAATTTGAGATTCAGATGAAATAGAAGATTTAGATGAAAAAGAGGATTTAGATGATGATTTAGATGAAATGGGGCACCTGTTTCTTCAACAACGAATACAGACTTACCAATTTCTAAAGAACTAACTTCTAGCCGAAACCGCAACTTGCTTTTTAATATTAGTCAACTGCTTGAGATATTGACACAATATTTCAACAGCAATTGGTGGCCACTTGTTTCAAATGTTTAGACATGATTCAACTTAAATGGCGATTCATCACAAACATATACATAGAATTTAACTAAACATAACCAATCTAGTACTCAAAGAAAGGAATCTCAAATAATAAACAACGAAAGCGAAAATTCGTTCATCTTTGCAGAAGGAAAAGTATATGTTGAACATTTTGAAAATTCACCCGACCATACTTACTCATTGGAGGAGCTGATACAATAACTATAACCACAACTCCTCCAATAAATTATCTTCAAATCTTCCAAAACCTGAAAATGAAAATCTTTTTACTTTTTATTTGTATTATGCTAATTAAATTATTAAGCATTGTTCATTAATTCTTTTTTCCGTTAATATTTTTTTTAGGATAGATGATCTTCAACACATTCTTGGACTAGCATGATAGGTTTTTTTTTACCGAATTGGAAAACCTTCAGTCCTAGGATATTATGGAAATTATAGAAAACAATTATTATTGTAAAATCAAAACTAGATATCAAAAAGATTTCAATGAACTCAATAATAAAGTTGGAAATATAGTATTTATTGATAATTAAAAAAAAGTAAAGGAAAAGATATAAATAATTTGGTGGAAGAGAATATGAAATTATGACAAGATTAAGCATGTTGCAATAGTGTCTTCATTATTTATAAAGAATTCAACTCACAACTCCAACAATTTTTAAAACAATCACAATATTCGACAACTCATCGACCTCAAATACAATAATAACAACAAAAATCATTTCAGTACACAGCAACAACAACCGTTACAGCATCAACAACAATTACATCAGCAACAACAATCATTTCAGTAAAAAAATTGTGACTGCAATTACTACTCGATCAACCATTTTCACCACAATTTCAACAATCATTAAATTTGTAGCAGATATTGCACCTACGATTACAATCCCAAACACCTCAAACATAATTTTCAACATCCAAACTTAAACTCTCAAAATTTGAAAGAAGTTTCATTCATTTTTTTTTAAGAACCTACCATAAAGCTACAACCAGTTCATCCTATTTAAACCTTTATTTACTCATTATAATGAAATTTTCAGGAAAATTCATCAAGAGATCTTTCACAAGAAAATCGAAATTTTCTAGGAATGATCAAGATAATAATGAAAACAATAATAATAAAATCATAGTTGGTAGAAATATTCCTATTGAAACTATAATTAATTATTTTATTGATAACAATAATGATTAAACAAACTGGATTCTCAATAATCATACCAAAATTATATTCTTAGAACTGAAAATTCTTTAAATTCTATTTCAATCTTCATTATTAATAAAACTCTCAATATTATTCTTCTCAACGCACCATAATAATCATAGTGTCGAGTCGCTGCATCAAATAAGAAAGTTATGAATCATAGAAACACCTTAGTAGAAATCTCCGTCCCGTAAATCGCGATCGTTGTCAAGAAAAAACAGAATTTTTTGGTTATAAAAACGAAGTTACGTTAAAATTTTTGCAGTAAAAAAATTTCTTTGTAATTTTTATGCAATTTTTACACCAAAAAAATTCATTTTTTTTTACTACAACCGTGATTTTCGACTAAGGTATTTTTAGATAACGCGCGCTTCATTTTGTAATGTTGCACAAAATATAATATACTGAGTTGTCAGAAATAGAATTATCTAAGTTAAATTAGATTTAAAACTACTCGATCAAAACGAACGCTATGATGAATAAGCTATAAAAAAGGCCAATGACTGGTAGAAAATAATAACGATAAGAATTACTTGGTGGATCTAAACCATGTTCCTTTATATTTTTTAACAATTTTATACCTCTTTTATTTTATTATTTTTTTTGGACATTTTATTGTAGAAGAGTTAAAAGACTCATAATATATTATATTCTTTAAATAATTTTAAACAATAATAATAGATCATTCTTTTATAAATTGTTTTTATTAAATAAAATAACGTGAATGGATGAAATATTAATAAATATCATAATAATAATTATATATAGTTAATTATATAATAATAAGATTAATGTTAATACGAAACAAATTTAAAAATTACAAATAAGGATTGTAATCAACGTGATATAATGACAAATTGTAAATAGTTTACAAAGGCGTATCGTGTTATAATTTATATGATGAAATAATTATCTTTATTTAAAATAACGAAGAAAAAAAAATTTTATCTTCTCTTTCATCAAAATATTTAAAAATGATTGTTATTTTTATTCATTTTATTTTTTATTTTTGTAAAATATTTTTAGCAAATAATACTTCATGACCATTAAATCTTAAATTAACAAAAATGAATCCCTGAAAAATTCATTCAAAATTGAATGCTCATTCTATTGGTTATTTTGATTCTTGAAATCATAAGTCTTTACTTCATTTGTTGCACTAGTCTCATGTGAAGTGTTTCGCATAGTGAATGCATATACTATCAAATGAACATTTTACTAATAAAATTTCATCTAAAATAGTTATGGATATTCTCTAGAAATTTATAGAAGGGATTTCTTTAGTTTTTTTTTAATATAGTCAATAGATTAAATTTAAAAAAATTAAAATCCCATGAAGAAAATTCTAACACGCAGATTTTATGATTTTTATGTCTGTGATTATATAAAAAACAAATATTTTTTTTGTCATAAAACGATCCAAAGAATATTGATTATTATTTAATTCTAATTGCATATTTTTTGAACAAAAGCCTAATCATGAACACTTTATTTGCAATTACGAGTGATTTATTATGTTAATTATATTTATTTAATAATTTTTCCGTAGAGATGAGAAATAGTTTTTCAGATTTTATACAAAAAATGTGATCCTGTAAATTTTAAATTCCTATAATTGATTAATTATTTTATCAATTATCTTCTATTCGACAGTTTTAAATACCTGAAGATTTATTTAATTCTTTAAAAATGAGCAATTATTATTATTGCTATTATTTATTATTAATTTATTTTAATTAAATTAGCTATTGAATTTTATACAATGTATACTAACAATTATTTATATTTGATTCATTCATTTTTTTTTATTATTTCATTTCCAACAAATAAGAATAGTGAATAGGAATATTCTATTAATAGATAATTTGAATAAAAATTCTATTGGTTAATTATTTTGATTATTTCACCTACCATTGTAATTATTCACTAAAAAAAATTATATAAAAGGATGGTTGGTAATATTAAGTAAAATATAGTTTCATGAATGAATTCTGTTTGTTAATTAAAAATTTTTATTAATTAATTATTTGAATGCGTAATTACAACGAAGAATAATCCAATATCATTTATATAAATTTATATAATTATAATTCTAATGTAAAAAGTATAAGAATTAATAATAATCAGGCTAATAGATAGTTTAATTAAATTAAAAAAAAAAAGCTTTAAATTTAATTAAATAGAATTATATAATACCCTCTCATATCAAACATTATTATTATATAATTATCATGAATTAATACACAGAATAAATTAATTTATTTATAACTAATCAAGGCAGCAGCAAATTTTATTATTTGTTCAAATGTTTTTAATAATAATTAATGAAAATATAATGTGAAAATGAAGAATTATCCAATTCGCAACCAATGGATAATTTACTCTATTCAATCCAAGAATTACTCTCTAGTGAAAATTATTACGGAATCATTTGATTCGTTTTTACTTGATAATTTTCATCATTGTCACGTTAATGAAATATAATAATTCGCACAACATGAATATTACTAATGTGCTTCAAATATGATAAATATAATAAACATCATACATATGTCATATATTAAAAAAATAAACTGTAGATTCTAAAATACTAGTGAATTCTCGTGCCGTTGAACACAGCAATAGCCAATAGAAATGTATTTTTATCTCTAGCCAATAGAAACACTACCACTGTGTATTATTACATAGATTATTTACTAAATATAGAATAGAATAAAATTGAATTAAAATAAAATATCCGAAAATAAAATTACAAAAAATAAATAAATAAAATAAAATCTTGTTAAATAAACATAATACAATACAAATAAATCTCATTAAATAAAAACTTAAAAAATCATTCACCGAATCCTCAACTATAAACTACATAATACATAATTGCTATGCTATATGTTTTTCTCTGATTAAGTCGGAGGCTATGTCGCAATTGTTTTTATTTTTTTATAGTAACACACTTAGTAAATTTTATATATAAATGTGATACGATTATTTTTCATCTATTTCTATTTTTTCTTCGATATAAAAAAAAATGCAAATAAAATTCCACAGAAATATTAATTATAATTTTAATGATGTTAAATCATCTCATTCAACTCAAGATTTGTATTCATAATTATTGATTAATTTTCGAAGATATCTTTGATCTATATCTGAAAAAGTAGTGATTTAAAGAAAGCATAAAATGTACAGATAAAAAATAAACCTTTATTTATTAATATATGATAGACTAGTATGATGGGGGCACTTCGTGCCCCGTCTTATTTGGATTTTGGATATCGGGAGGTCAGAAGTTCAAAAAATAAAATATTAACAATAATTTCTATAGGATTTATTTCTTTTTGAACTTCGGTAACAATTCCGAATCAGGTGATTGTTATTGTGTAAAGTTTGGCTTGACGGGTTTTTTGAGTAGTACAGGTGTTTTAGTAACGGCACATCGGTTACACGAATTGGTCTTCGTTAAATACATTTTTTTAGGTGAAGTGGCGAGAGGTTAAAGGCAGAATTTTGCAAAGGCACAATGAGCGAAGACTTTTTTTTTATTGACTGCGTGAGTAAATCGTTGGAATCAAACTTTGGCATAAGAAAATTTTCTTAGATCAAAGGATTTACGAAGGAGTTGATTTGGTAGAAATTCGTGTAACGGAATGAAAACGTGAAGAATCTTTTGGTTCAAGGTAATCACGATTAATACTTGCTTTATGTTTAAGGGTAAAATAAACGAAGGGGTAGTTTGTTGATTTATTACATCATATTTAAATGTTTTAAATTTCTTAAATGTTTTTAAATGTTTTAAAGTAAACAGAGGGGTAGTTGTTTATTTATTACATCATGATGGTTAGTCTTTGAGTTGTCGTTTATAGAAATATTGTAAATTTATATCAACACTAAACTTGCTTTATATAAACGGAATTTATTGTTGAGAATTTTTATTATTTTTCATCATCTTCGAAGCAATTATGCCATGCTACGCTGACACCATTGTAAAAATTAAGGTTGTTCGTAAGACCGAGAAGAAAGATCTTAAATTGGTGGTTGTGTGGGCCATTGGCATGTATCCCGCGGATCGTGAAGATAACGAAATCGAGATGGTTTTATTTGTTCCTATCAATCCTAAAGAGAGAGATCCTGAAACCCAGGCCATTTTTGAAAAGGATAGGTTTTATTCAGTTGGCGGAAAGATTGTGCCTGGGCATTATGGAGGTGTAAAAAGGCCAAAGGTAATAGTTAAATTATTATTCAAACTATGAAATATACTTATCACTTTATTCTTACAGATGACGGTTTCAGTCTCAACTGGCTTGACTATTCTTGATAAAGCTCCCAATTCGAATAAATGTCCGTTGAAGGTTTCTCTGGTTGGGGTCCCTCAAGAATTACCCCGAGTAGTAGAAGACGATGAGAATGCCGTATTGAATGTTTTGGTAGATGATTACGTTGGCCAAGATCTTGATTTTGATATTAAAGTTGCATTTCAGTACTTAAATTCTCGGTTTGCAAGTTTAAAGAGTATAATTCGTCCGCGAGATTCGTTTATTTTTGTTGTAGGGCAGTTGGAAGTCATCGATAACGATTTTTACATTTACGCGAAAGATATTAACTGTATTAGTACCCAATCTTTACCAAGGAGAAATTCTGATGACAAATTACACGGTTCATCAGAAAATATTAATACGGCCCGGTCAAAACTTATTGCCACTCATCGTAATGTTATTGGAAATCAAAGAGAATCTTCCGAAGTTGGAACATCATCTTCTGTGATTTTGGATAGTGACGATACCTTTTCTTCGAAACGTGTGAAAATTGAACCTGCTGATGAGTCTGTAAGTATTTTCGATGGTGTTGAAAAGAGTAATGATGAGATTAACAAAACTGAAGCAACGGCTAAAAGAGGGAGGCGTAAGAAGAACATTTGTAACGATAAGAAGGGAAAGGGTTACGTGGGCAGATCTTTACGTAGCACTTCGAAATTAAATGTTGACAGTAGAGAAGAATAAATTTATTTTTATTGATGTTTGTTTTGCGTGTATTAGTTTCTAAAACACCTTTAGTTTTATATAGTATAATTTTAATTTGGTTTTATCATGTAAAAAATAATATTATAATAAAGTTGGTTTTATTGTTATGTTATGATATAAATATATACTATTGTCATTGTATAATAAAAAAAAATCAGTTTTTTGATATAAATATATTTATAGTCATTACTAATTACTAATCGTAAATAAAAAAAAAAACAGTTTTGTATTTTAAGTTTATTTAAAGTAATTCTGAATACACAATATTTTTTGTGGTAAAAGAATTTTGTTGGTGGTTTTGTTTAGTTAGTATCAGGATATGGTTTCGCTGGCGAACTCTTGTTAGGGCAGTATAGAGTTGGCCGTGACCAAATACAGGGGTACGTAAATCAAGTACAACACGGTCTAATGTTAGTCCTTGTGAAGAATTGAACGTTGAAGAGTAAGCTAGCTGTAAAAGAAATTGACGACGTCTAATTTTGAATGGAAAATAGGAAACACGAAATAAAAAGGTAATTCGTGGTAAGTGTGCAATGCAACCTGTTATAGGATTTTGTACAGTAATTAGTCGGTGTCCAATGTTCGTAATAACAACTCTACTGTTTTTACATAGACCATCGTGTAATGAAAGGTTGCGCATTATAGTTGCCATGCTACCACATTTTAATGTAAGACGATGTTTAGGTATTCCGGGTGCATTAAAAGAATTTAGTAATTCGGTAGTGATTTGGCTATAATTTGTTTGTGCTTTGTTATCCGCTAATTCGTCTATGCTGTATAGGTCGATCGCGTTACCTTTTAGTTGTTGTAGAATCATATCGTTGATTAAATTTACATCTATATTTAATGGGCAAAGAATAGCTCGTTGAAGACATATATTTGGATTATTTAATATGGTGGTAGGAAAAATAAAGTTAATTGCTTCATCTAATTTATGTGTTGTTGTTAATAAAGATAAAGAAACATTTTCCCCATTAATACCATCGCCAATATTATCCATGAGTCGTGAATATTCTAGATCGTAAGCGTCTCTAACCGGCTGTTGAAGATCGTATATTTTAAACATATTCCATATCGGTGATGATTTAATTGATTCTAGAACAGTAGCGATTCGCCCACCACGTGGAACTACCGGTGCAACTTGACGAAAATCTCCTACTCCAATGAAGATTTTTCCACCAAATGGCAGATTGTTGTTGCAAAGATTACGAAGTAGTACGTCCACTGCTTCAATATTACCTTTCTGAGCCATCGGTAATTCATCCCAAACAATAGCAGACGATTTTTGGATTAATTCAGCACGATCACAGTTTGGATTAATTTGACACTGGCATCCATCATCATTGTATTCAACCGGAATACGAAATAATGAGTGTGCAGTACGACCTCCATTATAATTAAGTGCAGCCAGACCAGTCGTAGCACACGGAAGAATTATTTTTTTTGAACTTCTTATCGCAGTACATACGGTATTTATTAAGAATGTTTTGCCACGGCCTGCTCGTCCATTGACGAAAATCGTCAAAGGTTTGTTTTCACGTACGTGGTACATTATTTCCAAGTAAAATTTTTTTTGTTCGGGATTTAATTGATTCATCATTTTTTCTTTCTCTGCAGTTAGCACATCGTAATTACTGTATTGTTCTTGAATGCGCATTACTTCATCAAGGCAGCCGATCGGTTTGGGTAAACCGATTTGTGTCATATTACAGCCATGTTCTTCTAAAAAATTAGCGATCCATATTAGCGCTTTATTTTCTCCTTGTTGTGCATTACCTATTCTGTTGATATGATCTTTCGATAATAGTTCGTGATAATTTTGCCAGATAATTTGTGCAGCCATACCTTCTAATATAAGACGACAGAAAAGTAAACGAAGTTGTGCCGGTGTGCAGTTATAAGACACAGCTTCAGCAAAACACTGTTCGTTTTCGGTCATATCGTTTAATAGGCCTAAAGCACGTGTTGCGTCTTGAAAGGTTGAATATGTCACACCATTTATTTTTCGTAAATCTTCGAAAGATCTAGCTGCACGATAATTTAGAAGCATGCAGAGGTAATATTTTTCACCTACGCACGGACGTACCAAGTTCATTCGTGTTATGCGTGTATGATTTTGCTTACAGGGTTTGACAATACGTTGGCAATATCCTTCCTTTTTTTTTTCCAAATAAGTGTTTAGAGGAAGCGAGTATTGATCAATGAATTCATTAGTGTAACTGAAAGAGTATAATTCGTTATATTTGCAATACGTGAGACTATCAAATTCGGGATTTAGTGGACGAAGAAAATAACGTTGTAAAACGGAAAGATTGTTGTTTCTACGTAAAATAATTTGCTCTTCAGGTAGATGAATCGGTAAACACGTTACGGATGGTGATTGTGAAGTTATTCTATATTTGAAGATACGCCAAATTGCTTCCATAGCGGAAAGGTAACGTGCATTTATATAGTCGCTAATTTCATCGATTTTTTCGTTATCTAATTTATTTTTTTCTTCCATCCGAACGGTAACCATGGCCCGATCTGGTCCCTTATATATATATTTGTACAAATAAGATATGACATGTGATGTAGAGGCCACTTCAACATTTATGTGCGAATTTAATTTAAGCAGAAGGAAAGCGTTATATGGCACCACGTTAATATCATTTTCAGTACGACGTCGGTAACGGACGTAGCCCTGTTCATCAATCACAGTGTGTTCTTGGATTGTTTGAGGATAATTCCAGCGGCATCGATTATTTTGCCATGTACATCTTTGACTACAACGGTGAATCATGAATTGTTTCACCAACTCACGAAGATGATTTTGTTGAAGATCGTTTCCCACGGGTAATTCAGCACTTACTACTTCGTCAATATCTTCCGGCTGTAACAAATTTGGTGCTGATTTAATTATAATATGTGCGTGCGGTAAACCACGTTTTTGGAATTCAACAGCATGCATGTAATAAATAATTTTGCCAAAATATTTTTTTAACAGCTTACGTAGATAAGTTAAATACTGCTTGAACACGCGAACAACGATATCGGGTCGATCGGCGTAGTTTTGTCCAACACGCAATTGTTGTTGAATCTCTGGCCAATTCGGGTTTGTCGTAAAAGTAATAAAAAGTGTTGGCCGACCAAACTTACTCACGATCGCTAAAGCATCCATTGTTTTTTTGTAGGACCATCTATACGAAAGAGTATGTGAAGCTGGCAAATAAACATTATCAGGGTGTAATTCTGCTTCATCACCGAGTGACTCATCTTCATCTTGACCTCCTTTCCGAAATCTATGTTGTTCTCTACGTATAAATTGCAGACGTTCGTCATCTGCCCGACTAAACATATCTACCAAATATTCATTGAATAAACGACCAAGTAAATGAAACCTAGGTTCAGTCATAATACGGTAACGATAGTAATCAACTTGCGAAACCTTTTGCAAATTAGAATGTTCGGTGTTTATCCAATGTATACGCCAGCCGATTTCACCGTACGGAAAAAAGAGTGGATATTGCAATGCTTCGTAGTGCTCATCAAGGATATTAATGTAATCAGGCTTGTCTTCACCAATGTGCCAGATTTGTACACATCGTTCCTGAACTACAGCTGTCGAATGAACAATAGTACACGCAGCAATTTCAGCACCAGCTGTTGGCTGTTGAATTACCAATCGAGCTTGTGAATAATTTATGTCACGTAATCGATATAAACCTTGTACAAACGGATTTATCGTAGCTAACTCTTGTTCAATAACGTTAACAACATTTTGATCTAAATTACGTTGAATTGCGTCTTGCTCTCGTGCTTTAGCATCATATACAAACCAGTTAACCGGATAACCTCTCGTATCTGCAGAATGGATTTGGTGGTACGCACGACCGTTAACAGTAAAAGCATGTGGATGCGGTAAATGAACTACACCTCCTGTATAACCAAGCGTCGTAAAAGAAAAGAGCGAGTTGTACTGGCGACTAAGATGACTAAAGGTATCCAATGCGTAAAGGTCCTGTAAAGCGGGTGGTAAAGGTCGTAAAGGTGAAATCATATGTCTCAGCATTGGACTGCAACAAAAATTCTTTGGCTCCGACGGGAAAAGTTGTGTTCCACACTCAGGACACGTTCGGCTCCATCTAGGAGAATAAGCTTGTACGTGATTACCGCTTTTGATCGCTAGTTTATTCCACCACCACGAGTTATCGTCGTAATTATTGGAGTTAGTATCACTGTTATCATTAGAATTATTAATTGTCGAACTCGCGGTATTCTCTGGTAATATTGCTGTAATACGTTTACTCTGGTTCTGACGTGCAAAGTTAAGTTTCTTGCGTCTGCCCATGATTCTATTTTTACCGTTCTAACTATTAAATTCCGCATTTTTATTAAACAAAGTTTTGTGTTNTAATTTATGTCACGTAATCGATATAAACCTTGTACAAACGGATTTATCGTAGCTAACTCTTGTTCAATAACGTTAACAACATTTTGATCTAAATTACGTTGAATTGCGTCTTGCTCTCGTGCTTTAGCATCATATACAAACCAGTTAACCGGATAACCTCTCGTATCTGCAGAATGGATTTGGTGGTACGCACGACCGTTAACAGTAAAAGCATGTGGATGCGGTAAATGAACTACACCTCCTGTATAACCAAGCGTCGTAAAAGAAAAGAGCGAGTTGTACTGGCGACTAAGATGACTAAAGGTATCCAATGCGTAAAGGTCCTGTAAAGCGGGTGGTAAAGGTCGTAAAGGTGAAATCATATGTCTCAGCATTGGACTGCAACAAAAATTCTTTGGCTCCGACGGGAAAAGTTGTGTTCCACACTCAGGACACGTTCGGCTCCATCTAGGAGAATAAGCTTGTACGTGATTACCGCTTTTGATCGCTAGTTTATTCCACCACCACGAGTTATCGTCGTAATTATTGGAGTTAGTATCACTGTTATCATTAGAATTATTAATTGTCGAACTCGCGGTATTCTCTGGTAATATTGCTGTAATACGTTTACTCTGGTTCTGACGTGCAAAGTTAAGTTTCTTGCGTCTGCCCATGATTCTATTTTTACCGTTCTAACTATTAAATTCCGCATTTTTATTAAACAAAGTTTTGTGTTTATATATTATAATCCTTTATTCAAAATTTGACACTATACTTAAATTAACAATGTTTATTTAAGTACTAATAATAATTATGATGTAATTACAGCAAGTTTAATATCGGTCATTACTACCCCTATTACTTGTTCTCTTTCTTTTTAACATATTAATTGTCATCTCACTAAACCACAAAAAAAAAAAAAATTTATATAGTCTTGTTGCACAAATTTTCGTTTGATTAACTTCTTCGTAAATCCTTTGATTGGCGTAGATTTTCTTATGCTAAGGCTTGCTTCTGGTGATTTACTCGGTCGTTTATCAGCACACGAGATTTTGTCGTGCCGTAGGACTTCGCTTTTATTCTGTTTAAAAAGAAAGTCAAATGATATCACCTCAGAAATGTTCTTTGCAGATCATAAAATTGACCCAATCAAAACACGAATAAATAACCAATCAGCACACAGATTTATGCAGATCATGAATCCATTTATTTTAGTATTATATAGATTATAGATTTTTTTATTAAATTTAGTAAAGCGGAAAGAATAAGAAACCGAATTCTGACTTGGCAATGTGTATAAGTAATCATTGTGCAGTCAACCTGAAAAAAAATATAACAGGATTTTTTTTATTAAAAAACAACCCAAAAAGTCAAGACGTAAAATTCAAATCATCAATGGAGTTATTCCAATTTAATTAATTTAATTTATTTATTTATTTTATTTTTATTGTTGTTTTTTTATTAAAAAATCAGTTCCAATTTTGTAAAGCGGAAAGAATAAGAAAACGAATTCTGACTTGGCAATGTGTGTAAGTAATCATTGTGCAGTCAAACTGAAAAAAATATAGCAGGATTTTTTTATTAAAAAAACAACTCAAAAAGTCAAGACGTAAGATTCAAATCATCAATGGAGTAATTCCAATTTAAGTAATTTAATTTATTTATTTATTTTATTTTTTATTGTTTTATTTTTTTTATTAAATAAATTAGTACCAATTTGGTGAAGTGGAAAGAATAAGAAAATGTCTTGGGAATGTGTGTGTGTATAATTAATCATAGTGCAGTTAACCTGAAAAAAATATATGATTTTTTTAATTAAAAAACAATCCGAAAAGTCAAGACGTAACGAAAATCATCAATGGAGTTATTCCAATTTAATTTAATTAATTTAATTTAATTTATCTTATTTTTATTTTATTTTTTATTAAATAAATTATTAAAGCGGAAGAATTCCGTTTGTCGCAAACTTGGACATGTGTATAAATAAACGTTCCACCCACATATCCATCGAACCCTTCAATCCTTCCTCAAGAACAAAAAAAATAAAAACTTGTGCACTGTTATTTTCAACTTTTTCGTAAATATCCTCCCGGAAGATTGATACGAAGAACTATGCTTTTTCGACATTTCCTGATATCAACCTTTCTTTTGGTTGGGATAACAACCGTTGCTATAGGAGCACCAGTCGCAGAGACCATCGAAGTCATCAACGCCATCAAATTCCCTCGGATGGGATCCGGTAATCTCACTTTGGATCGACGTTTCATAATAGGAATCCCGGGGCTTCCCCAATGCACTCCAGCTTGGCCACAATTGGTGTTTTCCTACTGCGTCACCGCATCAACGATTGGCTCAGCCTGCGCGAATCCAAGTAACCCCAAGATTATAGCACTATTCAAAAAGATATGTCCCGTCCGTACCGTCTGCATGGATTTTGTAACCGACCCCGGCCCCTCCGTAACTCCTGAAATGGAAGTCTTTGCCTTATGCGTCGATGCAGAATTCGCCAAGCGTTTTCACAGCGGTGACAAGGACGGTGTTTACTGCAAAACTTATGAAATCAATGGTGTCACCGGTGACAAAGCAACGCTTTCGGTCGACATCTATGATGGTACCCAAAACCCGGCTAAGGTTCGAAGCGTCAGCATCTCTACAGGAAATCAGTATGGGAGCAAGCAAAATACAAACAACTACTCCCGTATCATAGATTCCAAGAACGGTCAGAAAATCAAAGTGTGCATGGATGTTCTTTCTGCCGGAATCACGTTGTATGCCATGTTTACCTTCGTTGACGGGACATATGGTAGTAGTATAGGTTAACTGGGTAACCGCAAAATAAATAAATTTTATTTGTTTCCTTTTTTTTCCCATTTTTTACACAAGGCAAATAATGATCGTATTTTGGATTTTAAATAAAATGGTTTTTTCGAAATTTGCGTGCAATGACCAAAAGCAATACAATATTGCATCCACTACTTTAAAACACATCAACATAATTAGATTTATATTGTTTTATTAATTGGAGTATTGTGTTTCTTTTTTCTCTCCTGTTCCTTAAAGAAATTTGAAAATCCTTTTATCGATTTTTTTTCATTTTTTTTATTTCCCTTTTTTCCGTAATTTTTTTATTTCTATTTCTTTGATTCGTTGTGTCATGTGATAAGAATAAATATATAAAAAATTATAATATAACTAGCCATTTATTTTTTTGAGTATTCACCACATGAAAAATTAAAATTTTTTTTTTAATAAAAAATCGCTTATATTTATTTTTAAGCGATAAAAAAAATTAATTTTATTTTTAGCAATTATCTTTGATAATCACTATAAAAATAAAAATAGTAAGCAATAGTAAAAAAATAATTTTTTTTTACTAATTTATTTTTATAATGATTATCGACGGTAATCACTAAATAAATAAAATAATTTTTAATAAATTTATTTTTATAGTGATTATCGAAAATGATTTTTGGTGTTTTCTAAAAATAAATAAAATAATTTTTTTATAAAAACAAGTGGGTGGGTATTTATATTTAATTTCATGTTTACATGATGCGTTTGAGTTTGATCATGTTATTTTTTTTTTGATCTGCGTATGTAAACAATTTCCTATTACGTATATTTTTTTTGGATCGCTGTAAACAATTTTTTTGAATCGCATATGTAAACAATTTCATATTTTTTACGAGATGACAAAAAAGTGACACAATGCTTTTTTAATGAAAAATAGGATTTCTGAAGAAAAAATTAATGAAAAACTAAATTTGGAAGGTGTTGGAATATATATATATTATAAAATTTTACTTTTTCACATTCATTAAACATGTCAAAAGAATTTTAGTGGGAGAAAAATGTAAAATAATAATAAAAAAAATGTCATTTAAATTTTTTAGTAAATTATTACTTAACTTCTTAATAATAATCATAAAAATACAACGTTGTCATTGAAGTTGATGAAGAAGGAAGTATGAAATATTTTACTACGTATTCAGCCGTCTTACGTCGTTCACCATACTTTGATAAAGAATTAGAGAACACTACTATAAAAATCATATTAGAACTATTATTAAGTCAAGTATTTCTGTTCAAATATTTGAAATTATTCTTGAGTAAGTAAAAATTATTTATTTCTTTGGATATTGTATTAAATTAATTATATTATGGCTCGAAACTAATAAAATAAAATATATTTTATTAGTTCAGATATATATATGGTGAAATCATTAATATTGAAAATACAGAAACCAAAACTGTTTACGAATGCCGATGAATTGGACTTAAAGAACTGTCAGTAAAGTAGAACGTTATCTTATTGAACCTAAAGCTTCTTGGTTAAAAACTCATTTTATCTTTTTCATCATTCAATCTTTGATAGTAACGATTGATGATTTGAAAAAAATTTATAATGATATTATTGTAAACTATCCGAATTTAATTTTTGATGCAGGAGATTTCACATCACTTAAAGAAACAGCTTTGATTTCTATTTTGAAAAGAGATTACTTGAAGGTTGAAGAAATTAAAATTTGGGATTATGTCACCAAATGGAGAATTGCATAAAATCCTACTCTACCTACTGATTCGAAAGAATGGTCTAATGAGGTTCTCTACACCACTTATTCATATTTTCTTATTCCCAATGAAGTTATTTGGAAGAAAGTAAAACCCAACAAAAAAATCCTTGAAAAACAACTTTGGGATGACATAATCCTACATTCTGTCCACAAAGGAACCGTTAATTCCCTTATTTTACCGTCGAGAATTGTTTCCAATCCTGGGTTGCCTTCAAGAACCATTTCAACTCCTGAGTTGCCATCAAGATTAAATGAACCATTCTCATCTATAATAAACATAGAATATGTCATAGAACTTTCACCATGGATTGATAAAAAATCTACTTATTCTTCTGCAAATATTCCTTATGATTTTGAATTAATTCTTCGAGGAAGAGATGGCTTCATCCCAAGACATTTTAGAACGTGTGTAATTGAACAATTGTGATTGTAAAGTTGCAGGAACTGACGAAATAGTTGGTGATTATAATCCTTTGACTTGGGATAATTTAAAAGACGATAATATGGAAATAAATGATCGTTACATTTTTTCATTAAAAATGTTATATACAAAATTCAATTCTCAACCGAGTCATAGATAGTAGTGTAGATCTGTTTAATCCTAATTCTAATAAACAGGATTTTTATGGTCCATGGTTTGGTGTTTCTGAATTTACAAAAGTTTCCAATTTTACTCATGATAAACTAGGTTTTGGCATCAATTTAGTTATTATGATAAGTCTAACTATTAGAACAACTACTGAACATTTTTCTATTATAGATTATGAATTATTTGAGATTATTAAATAAATTAAAACACCACTGTGAAAATATTGTGTATTTCTATGCTATGTTATTGTCTCACCTTTACTTTAACAATAAAGGTTAGTGAATATTTATGTTATGTAAAAGTAAAAAAAAACAGTAAAAAAATGTTTTTATATTTTTTTTAAATTATTCAATGTGCTAAAATATTTCTAAGGTGAAAATTCTTCATTCATAAATGAATCGTTTTCTAAATAATAATGAATCTTCATTTACAAAATTATTATATTTCTACATCATCTTAAATATCCTTTTTTTTTGTTTATTTGTTGTCTTAAAATCTATCAAATAAAGGAATCCATTTTATGATTATTAGTGGATGATAATGATTTATGTACAGTTAGTTGAACTTTTTTTTTTTGAAGTGTTTCGGGTTGGATGTGCGTGACACGCACCGCATATTAGTCTATTGAATTGAGAAGTGTAATTCTTAAATTGCGGACATATTTTATCAAATGACATTTATCCTTTTTTAGTTATTACGCGTGCTATATATTAAAATAATTAATAATAAATAAATAAATAATAATAATATAATAAATAAATGAAATTAAAAATATTTACAATCTGATATCAATCATAATTTAATATTTTGAATTCAAAATTACCCCAAAAATTTTCTCCATTATTAATAATAANTTATTTGAACTTTTTTTTTTTGAAGTGTTTCGGGTTGGATGTGCGTGACACGCACCGCATATTAGTCTATTGAATTGAGAAGTGTAATTCTTAAATTGCGGACATATTTTATCAAATGACATTTATCCTTTTTTAGTTATTACGCGTGCTATATATTAAAATAATTAATAATAAATAAATAAATAATAATAATATAATAAATAAATGAAATTAAAAATATTTACAATCTGATATCAATCATAATTTAATATTTTGAATTCAAAATTACCCCAAAAATTTTCTCCATTATTAATAATAATATTGTTTCTTCTCTCTGAATCTAAGCAATGTTCCTCCAAATCATTTTTAATGAAATTTCTTTAAATAAATGACTGAAAAGTTCGGTCTTTACTAATACTACCTCTTCACTTTCTTCTTTTCCTTCTTCATATTCTCCTTTTTCTTTTCTTTCCTCTTGATCTTAAAAATTCTGAAATAAATTTATATGTAAAAATTAAGAAAAATAATGATGAAAAATATATTGAATCTGAATTAATAAAACAATAATAGTTGAATTTTTTGTCTTTCGAATAATTACGGATAATAAATCACGAATTACATATTTCATGTATAATCGTAACACAATTATTATTTTGAGAGTCATGAATATCACATATCTTTACAAAAGGGGAATAGTTATTTATATAATAAGTGTAGTGTTACGTTTGACAAATCACTACTTAATAAGATTACCTTAAAAGAACAGGTTGGCAGTTTTCAAATTTAAAATAACAAAAAATGTCTTTTAAATTTTTTGATAAATTATCTCAAGATTTTTCGGAACTTCTTAATGACAGAAAAGAATACAATGTTGTCATTGAAGTTGATAAAGAAGAAAATATGAAATCTTTTACTACACATTCAGTTGTCTTGCGTTATCGTTCATCCTACTTTGATAAAGAATTGGAAAATGCTCCTGCGAATGAAAATCATATTAAAACTATTATCAAGCCAAATATTTCTGCTCAACTATTCGAAATTATTCTTAAGTAAGTAAAAAAAATTAATTTTTCTATGCATTAAGTTAATTAAATTGTGGCTTGATATTAATAAAATAAAATACATTGAATAGATATATATATGGTGGAATTGTTGATATTAAAAATACGGATACCAAAACCATTAATGAATTAATGATCAATGCAAATGAATTAGAACTTAAAGAACTATCAAGAAAATTAGAAAGTTACCTTATCAAATCTAAAGCTTCTTGGTTAAGAACTCATTTTTCCCTTGTTTACCGTTCAATCTTTGATAGTAATGAATTTAAAGGTTTGAAAAAATTTTATAATGATATTATTGTAAAATATCCAAATTTGATTTTTGAATCGGAAGATTTCACATCACTTCAAGAAACAGCATTGATTTCTATTTTGAAAAGAGATGATTTACAAATTGAAGAAATTAAAATTTGGGATTACCTGATCAAATGGGGAATTGCACAAAATCCTATTTTACCCACTGATTTGAAAGAATGGTCTAAAAAAAATTTCAAGGCTTTGAAAAAAACTCTACAACAATGCTTACCACTTATTCGATATTTTCATATTCCTGGTGAAGTTATTTGGGAGAAAGTAAAACCTACAAAAAAATCCTTGAAGAAGAGCTTTGGGATGACATAATTCAACATTTTATATCCCCAAATAAGCCCATTACTTCACTTGTTTTGCCAGCGAGGATCATTTCCAATCCTGAATTGCCTTCAACAAACATTTTAACTCCTGAATTGCCTTCAACAGACATTTCAACTCCTGAATTGCCTTCAGCAGACATTTCAACTCCTGAATTACCTTCAAGAACCACTTCAACTCTTGAATTGCCTTTAAGAGTAAATGAACCATTCTCAACTATAATAAACAAAGAATATGTCGCAGAAATTTCATCATGGGTTGACCAGAAATTGACAATTTATTCCTTAACACATATTCCTTGTGAATTTCAATTAATTCTTCGAGGAAGTAGAGATGGTTTTCACCCCAAGACATTTTGGAACATGTGCCATTGATATGCTGGTACAATTGTGGTTGCAAAAGTTGCAGGAACAGATGAAATAGTTGGTGGTTATAATCCTTTGGCTTGGGATAATTCAAGAACAGGTAATGTGGAAACAAATGATAGTTTCATTTTTTCATTAAAAAATGGGAATATTCAAAATTCAATTCTCAGCCGAGTTAAACCTAATAGTGGAGGAGCTCTATACTACCCTATGAACCAAAGTATGTATGATCCATGGTTTGGTTTTAGTGAATTTAGTATGGACTCAAAAGTTTCTAATTTTACTCAAGATAAAATGTGTCAGTGTAATGGTATTTCTTGTTATGAAAACCCCATTAGAACAACTAAGGATGGATTTTCTATTGTAGATTATGAAGTGTTTAAGGTTATTAAAAATAAATCCCAAACTGTTCAATTGGATAATGTAATCTCATTATTTAATATAATTTATACTTTAGATTCAATGATAATAAAATCTATTTATTAAATAAATTAAAACGTCGCTGTCACTATATTTAATTAAAATTGAAAATGAGAATATGTGATTTATTTTGTGTATTTCCTTTAATAATAAAGAGTTAGTGAATGTTTATGCATGTAAAAAGCAATGTGAAAAGATTTTTTATATATTTTATGAATTATCCAATATGAAATATTTCTAAGATAAAAGTTCTTCATAACTATTATTTTTATCGTTATCTAAATAATAATGAATCTTCATTTACAAAATTATCATAATATTTCTTATATATCATGTAAATATCTTTTTTTTTCATTATTTGATATCTTAACAAATATGAGGTAACTAACTATTTCATTATTATTTTATGATGATAATTTAAATTCAGTTGAACATTTTGAACAAGTTTTTTTGTGAAATATCTGGGTTCATGACCATATATTAGTCTACGGAAAAGAATAATCACACCTTCAAATGGAACTCTAGAAATGATTCTTAAAAGAATTCAAAAGAAATGATGCATCGATTCTAAATATAAATAAAGTGATAAATTTAAGCATAGATTCTGTATGTGAAAAATAAAGATAATTGCAAAAAGAATAGCTCAATCAATTTATTTTTTAAGTCTAATAATTATTCCTTGTAATAATAATTCGTTGCATGATAATGATTTCTTCGTTGTAATGATAATAATTCATTATAATGGCAATAATTTTGAACAATAATATTTTTTTTTTGCAATAATTATTCTTTGTACCAATAATATTTGTAATAATAATAATAAAGAGACATACTTACCAAAAAGCATTCGCTCAAAATTTTGATGGGTGGAAGTGATGGTATATTGAAATAATAAAACATTTTTTACAATAAGAAATTGTTTTTTGGTAAAAATAAATCGTTTTATGATAAAAAATATTAAATCGGTTTTCAATAAAAAATATAATGTTTTTTNATGGAACTCTAGAAATGATTCTTAAAAGAATTCAAAAGAAATGATGCATCGATTCTAAATATAAATAAAGTGATAAATTTAAGCATAGATTCTGTATGTGAAAAATAAAGATAATTGCAAAAAGAATAGCTCAATCAATTTATTTTTTAAGTCTAATAATTATTCCTTGTAATAATAATTCGTTGCATGATAATGATTTCTTCGTTGTAATGATAATAATTCATTATAATGGCAATAATTTTGAACAATAATATTTTTTTTTTGCAATAATTATTCTTTGTACCAATAATATTTGTAATAATAATAATAAAGAGACATACTTACCAAAAAGCATTCGCTCAAAATTTTGATGGGTGGAAGTGATGGTATATTGAAATAATAAAACATTTTTTACAATAAGAAATTGTTTTTTGGTAAAAATAAATCGTTTTATGATAAAAAATATTAAATCGGTTTTCAATAAAAAATATAATGTTTTTTTATGAAGAAAATACAAAGAAAAATTTAAAGCAGAATAATTTAATGGGAAAAACTTTTTTGTGGGAACAAATTTAGACTCATATTTATATCACTCTACAGTTTCAATGTAACATAAATAAAAGTATTATATTACATAATTTAAATTATGTATTTATATTTAATACTTCTAAAATAACTTATGATAATAGAGTTAACATTATTAGGGATAATTAAGATTATAATGAATTTACAAAAGTGAAGAGAATTAATTTAATGATAATAAATGAATTGTTGAGTCATCTTTATTCATTAATTTATATATATATTCTGGTTATTCTAGATTGCATTTCAAGTAATAAATTATGAATTGAATAATATATTAGTTATTTGAAACTGATAATAACGAAACAGACCTAAGTTTGAAAATTTTGAAAATATAACAATAATAATTTTTATCATTTCTATGTATTATTATTATTATTTATGCAAGAATTTATTATAATTAATAAATTTTATTATTATTAACTGATGTAGAAATATGATGAAATGGAACGAATTGTTGTATGTAATTTTTAATTATTATTATTATTATTTTATTCATTTTAATTATTGTAATTCTATGCATTTAAATCCTATGTATCTACATTCACAAGTGAATTAAAATATAATATAGCACATGCAAATAGGCCCCACGTGAATCATTCGCAATTCAACTTCATCACATTATGTTACATTACACTCCACAAGATGATATGGATAATTGAATAATTTTTTTATTCACCAATAAGACGGATCCTAAAGAACTTTTTGTAGAATTTCAATAGACTTTCAAAAAAAATCGTGAGATTAACTTGAATAATAAGAATAATAATAATGATAATGAGGCCTCGGAATGAAATGTTGATGGTGTGAATTAGAGGAAGTAACAATTGACCCCGACAAATTCAAGAATTCACGAATAAAGAATTTCAATATAATCAAATGGATTTACCCACGGGATTAAGTTTTTGTTTCGATCAATTGGAAATTTTGAAGGAAAGTGAAATCATTTGAAAGTTATTATAAGTCCAAAAAGGAAAACTTGAGGCAAAACATTTATATTTAAAAACTCCTGTGAAAGAAAGGATTTAACTTTTTGATAATCATTTAGATGAAGAGTATTTGGAGAAAGTATGTTCTGTTGATTTATTTAATTATTATTAATTTATTATTTAATTATTTATTTTTTATTATATTTTTTATAGTTAAATTTTGAGTTTGAACATTTAAGAGAAATTATGTGAGCTATTATCCAAAAGCTATTAATGATGTATTGCTATCGTCATTATTATTTATTATTTAATTACTAATTATTATTNGCCTCGGAATGAAATGTTGATGGTGTGAATTAGAGGAAGTAACAATTGACCCCGACAAATTCAAGAATTCACGAATAAAGAATTTCAATATAATCAAATGGATTTACCCACGGGATTAAGTTTTTGTTTCGATCAATTGGAAATTTTGAAGGAAAGTGAAATCATTTGAAAGTTATTATAAGTCCAAAAAGGAAAACTTGAGGCAAAACATTTATATTTAAAAACTCCTGTGAAAGAAAGGATTTAACTTTTTGATAATCATTTAGATGAAGAGTATTTGGAGAAAGTATGTTCTGTTGATTTATTTAATTATTATTAATTTATTATTTAATTATTTATTTTTTATTATATTTTTTATAGTTAAATTTTGAGTTTGAACATTTAAGAGAAATTATGTGAGCTATTATCCAAAAGCTATTAATGATGTATTGCTATCGTCATTATTATTTATTATTTAATTACTAATTATTATTATTTTTTATTTATTTATTATTTATTGATTATTCTTTATTTATCACTAGTTATTATTTTTATAGTTAATAATATATTATTACTACGATGTGATGTTACATTTTTAATTCATTCATTCATTCTTTTTTAAGAAATTTATAATTCTTTTCTATTATTTTTTTTTGAACATTCAAACAAACATTTTTCAAATATTTTTCAAAATATATGAACATTTAAGAATTATGCAAATCGAATACAAACATTTTAGGGTAAAAAAATAAATGGCAAATTTATTAGTTTTATTATTATTTTATTATTTATTTTTTTTGAAGATTATTCTTCATAATATTAAATAATAATAATAATTTAGCTAGCATTGTTATTATTATTTTTTGTAGATTTAATTTTTTTTTACATAGATGGTGTTTTATATTTTTATTTTTTATTTTATACTTAACAATTGCTATCGCTCCATCAACCAACCATCAAAGACGGAAGAATTTTTCTTATTAAAAATGGGATTGCTTCGTTATTTTTTAAATCAATTAAATAATTAAAATGAATGATTAAAAATAATAAAAAAAATTAAAAATAATTAAAAAATGAGAAATAATAAATTTTTAAAAAACCTCATCATCTCATAATGGCACACCACACTCACCCTCTACACATAACTTGCAAGTGTATAACCAAATTTCCTTTAGATCCTCGAATGGGAATTTCCGGTTTGTCAAGTATGCATGTCATGAAACAATTTAAATATTCATAAAAGTAGATACATTTCGGCTAATAGGATAGGATTAGAAAAATATCGACGTTTCTTCTGACTCACCAGGATCTGATTTTGATTTTTCGGAATGGAGGGCTTAGTATTAGCAAAAATGTAAAAAGAATAAAAAGAAGTTTATCATGAACTAATACTTAATTTCTGTTTTCTAAAAATTCATTAGCTAAATTGGATAAATGTAATAATTTACTACTCTAAACCGATATTATTAAAATTATTATTTAAATAATTTCTTTGACTTCCCCTCCCCCTTTTAAAATAATATGAAACCACCATAAATTTATCAATTGCATCATCTTCACTAGTTCATCTATTAAAATCATTTTTGAAAAGTGTCGAGTTGCATGGCTTGCTGGACATACTTCAGCAATTTTCTGTACGTTTAAGTTTGTAAGGTAGAAGTTTTGAAAAAAAATTGCAGCAGAGTTAACATTTCGATGTAAATTAAATGAGTTAAAAAATATCAACGAATTTTTCATCACACAAAATTCTATTTTATACCATTGATTTTAGCAAGACAAACTTTAGGTGTAAGAGTGACCAAAGTTTCGCATTAATCTTTTTGCCAAATTTGTGAAAAATTTATCTAGGTCGTCAAAGTGATAACTGACTGATAAATTTGATTCCGTTGCTTTGATTTGGTCATTATCTACTGGTGTCAAAGAAATGTAACAGGATCGGTAATTCATTTCTGGTATTTTGGAATTCCAAAGCTCCTTAGTTAATTCGTTTTAAATTTTTGTTTTTTATCACATCACAACTAAATTCATACATTTAAAAAATTTATTTAGTTTTTTATTTATAAAATTCAAGTATTTATAAAAAGCATAAATTTATAAAAAAAATATTGAATAATCAACTGCCAATTGAGAATAAACACGCCGTGCAGTGAACATTCCACCATATTGATTTTCCATCCTTCAAAGTGTCAACTAAAAAGATAAATAAATATATTATATACTGAATGTCTTCTTCAAGAAAAAATTGCATATGTCATAAATTAAAATACTTACTTAAGTTTTCCATTCATCCCCAAGGATACATTAGTGGAAATGAGTTTGCAGACTTCAAATTTTCTACTTTGTTAATTTTAGTGTCCAACTTGGCCGCTAACTCAGAATTAGAGGCATTTATTTTTTTCATTCGGGCTGTCAATTCAGAATTGGACGACTTCAACTTCTTCATTTGTTCATCTAATTCAACGTTTGAATCCAAATACACCTTTTGTGCAGTTAATTGAGCGTTAGCAGCCTCGGATTCCTTACATTGTGAGCTTAACTTGACATTAGAAGCTTCTAATTCTTTAGTTTTTGCAGCTAACTTGTAGTTTGAAGCCTCCAATTCCTTCTTTTGAGCATATAATTTGGTGGTTCGAGCAGTTAATTCGGCATTCGAAGATTCTAAATCTTTCGTTTGTGCAGTTAATTCTTTATTTAAAGCCTCTAATTCTAGGTTGCATACGTTTAAGTTGTCATTTGAAGTCTCGATTTCTTTTTTCTGATCATTTATTTTAGTATTAGAAGCCTCCAATTCCCTAATTTGGGCAACTAACTCAGCATTTGTAGTCATCAATTCTTGGTTACGTGAGTCTAGTACAAGATTGTAAGCCTCCAATTTTTTATTTTGTGCGATTAATTTAATAATGGCGATGTCAAATTCATTATTCTTTGAATTGAACTCAGCGTTGACAGTTTTCAATTCTTTCTTTTGAGCGTCTAGTTCATCGTCCAACTTCTTCATTTGGGTAACTAATGCTGAGTGTTTAGATTTCCATTCAGAGTTTAAGTTTCTTCTTTCTTTGATAAAATTTATAGTTGCGTTTTTAAATTTTTCTTTTTTAAAAGCTTTCGATGATTCACGTGCTATAAGGCCAGAACTTGAAAGTTCTGAAACTTTTAAAGTTTCAAATTTTGTTTCAAGTAAATTTTTGAGACTCTTAATGCGAGGCTCATAAGACTGTAAAAAAAGTGTAAGAATAATAATTATAAAATAGTTAGAAAATTATTAAAAAAATTAAAAATGTTATTAAAAGAAACAAGTTAAATATAATTACATTTAATTTTTTGTTTCCGACAACCATGATTTTAGGTAGTTTTGGTTTACTTTCATTGGGAATTAACAACTTAGATAAAAGTTGCAAAAACGATGTTTTTTCCTTGTTGCTTGATGGATTCATGTCTAATAATCGTAAAAGAAAATAAAAGGTTATTGAAAATATTTAAAAATATTTGAAAGAAAAAAAAAATTGTATACTAATAATTAACCTGTGAAAGTAACTTAGTAAAAATTGAAATTATTGAAAAAATAAAATTATGGGGGGTGGGTGTCTCTTATATATATATATTTTTTGTCACATGATAAGTTCATATGATATTGTAAATAAACAATCAAATATTTTTAAGGATTTCTGAGTTTAAATTTAATAATTACTTTCAGTAAATCATTGAGTAAACAAATCAAATTTTTGAAAAAAAATAAACAAAACAGACAACAGATAGATAAGATAAGATTTACATTAATGATAGTATTCATTATTAAAAATATTCTGATGCAATCACATCATCGTGCAAAATTTCTATCCATCACGATCTCTCTATCTCTCTAGTATATTATTCACTAATGACGTATTTGGATTATCATGTTAAACCAGAATAAGAAATGATGATTTTCTTATTATTATTATTTAAAAATTTTTCGATTGTTCACAAGAATGATTGACATCAGGATCGAAAGGCTAGAACATTTTTATTTATAATAATAATAAAAATAATAATAGATAACAAATTTATAATAGATTAAATTATAATTATAGTATTGAAATTTATATATTCATATTATTATAAAAATTTTCTACATGACAATCAAAAAAAAAAAAAACAAAAATTGTTTACAATAATGCACCAATAAAAAAAAAAAAACAAGAAATTGTTTACATGCTTAAAATCAGACGCGTCATGTAAACATGAAATTAAATATAAATACATCTGTTTATTTGCTTGATCTTGAAATTTACTTTCTCAACTCACTACTTGTTTTTGCCTGAACTACAACTTTACTCTAATCTTTACACACTTTCTTGACTTTACATACCATACTTCTCTTAACTCTTAGCTTGTCAGGTACTTTTAACATGAATAGCTATCTTTGGTTTGAATACATAAAGCTAATTATATCTTTTTTTTCTTTCTTTTTATATATGTCAAAAAGAAATGTTATGCACCTTAACTGTTCTTGCGTGTGCGTGTGTTATAGCTACCTCAGCTTCTGTAATCGTATCAATAAAAAAATGCTTGTATGTATTCTTAAAAAAAAATACATTAAAAACAAAAAAGAGTTACTGACTTATTTTTATTTATAGTGAAACCAAGGAACAAAAAAATGCTGAAAATGCTGAAGAAACGAGCGATGAATCAATAAATGATCCGACACTAACCTCTAATAATTTTTCACCCACTCGACCAATTCCTCCAGCACAAACCTTTAATAATTCTTCACCTGCACCAAAAAATGAATCACCTTTAACTCATAATAGGAACTCTCTTCGTAAATATCCAACTTTGTGTATTGATTATTTTAAAAATATATATAAACCTACAATTTTTTTTTGATTTCTAGGTAATTTACAACATCCAGTATACAAAAAACGAACCATCTCGAAAAGATTTATTAGCTTGATGGTTTATGTAATAAAGATGCTAAAATCATAGGTAGATGCAAATCATTTCTATAAATTCATATCAGTATAATTAAATATTGAAATAAATATTACTTTACAAAATTTTTCTATTTTTTTATAAAAATTGTTAAATAAAAGTATTTAGAATTTTTATACTAATTATAACATTTCTTAAGATGATTATAATTTCTTTATTATTGTTATATTTAACATAACAGACGAAAAGGATCAATTAAAGTTTTCGTGTAATGGGATTATGCCGATCAAAAAAGTTTCACATTATTTATATCGAATGTAAATCTTCGCCGCGCCGTTCATTCGAAAATATATAAAATGGATAGATTTATCCTATAATTAGCTTATGTTTTTTTTATAAGTAAATGCACATTGTATATTAGCAAAAAATGACCTGTACGTTTTTATTTATAATATAGTAAGCGTATATTTTTTAATATGTCATTATGCAAAGAAGGATCTTTGTCTGAAGCTCAGTAATGAAAGAAAACAAACTATTACCATATAATGAAATTCCTATATTACCTATTCGACATAATTTTTTTAATGAATCTGATGACGAAACAATTCGCTCAGATAGTGAAATTTATTAAAATAAATTAGCTGATGAAAAAGAAGAGTCAATTGACAATGAATTATTTGAAAATTTTAGTGATATTGATGGTGATGATGAAACACTTGAAAACTTAAGTGATAGCGATGAATCTGTAATAAATTTAGAGTCCAGTTTAGTAGAAGCCAAAGAACCTTTAATTTTATTTAAAAATAATAATACACCCAGACATTAAAAGCTTGTTTTAACTACAGACTTTTATTGAAAATCATTCTCTTAAGTCTTTAACCAGTTGAAATTGATTTGTTAAAGATCAAAAATAATTGATGTTTCTTTTCAAGATCGACAGTAGTTTATAAATATATCTAACAAAATATATAAATGGTTTTTTGAATGTTTTAATAAATCACATTTTAATGGTTTGTAGAATATTTTAACATTATTATTTAATGAATTTATTAAATTAGTACTTACTTTATAATAGCATATAGCATAGCATCAAAAACTTTGGATATTTGTGACTTTTGAATGATTCTAATGTTGTCATCGTAACTGATAGTTAGTTTTTTAAATTCTTTATAGAGATAAAGACATCACATGATATCTTATAAATTTTAAAAGCTTGCATAGGTTTTCAGACTTCGAGTAAAATATTATGTTCATTGCCATTTTCTAAAGTTTTAAAGAAGTAACAAGATAAACCAGACGGCGAAGTGAAAATGAGTAAATTAAAAAGATAAGTGATGAATTTATCAATTTTTTAAATGACCTTCTCATTTTGTCATTTCTCATTTGTTGTCGACTAGAGAAATCAAGAAAGCTATGAAACACTAAGGATCTTTAAAGTTTTGATATTTGATTGATTGCATAATCAATTTGAAGTGTAATAGTAGTAATGGAGAGAAAGAGTAAATTAAAGAAACAAGTAATTGTGGATTTCGTTTTTTCAAAAAAGAAATAACTTAAATTTTTTATGATAAGTACTTGTTTTTTTTTTTTGTAGAAAAGAATTATTGTGAAGTTTTACAAATAAATTTTTATTTAAAATATTATCAAATATAACAATTAAATGATGACTAATAAATTTAATGAGTTAAATGAATTTCAATTCAAGAGAAACTGATTATCTTATCTAAATATGAAAAAAATTTATTTAAAGAATAGTAGAAAATTTAAGACGAATGATGAAATCTAGTCAGACTTATTATAGTTTCAATTATTATAGTTTTGAATTAGAATGCAAAGAAGAAGAAATGGTAGTTATTTGATTCTTTGTTTATTAAATTGAAAATCCGTTCATCGCTCCCTCCTCGTATAGTATTTCATGAGTAAGAGGAAGAGGAGATTAGGAATAAACTAAGAATTAAAGGATCTCGTGATGATTATTATTTTGACCTGATCTAATTCTGTTTCTGATGCTACTTTTACAGGTACAGGTATAATTATAAATTTTTATTTTCAGTATTTCTTTTATTGTTATTATTATTATTATTGTAGTTTTTATTTAGTGTTATGTGATAAAGATTCAACATAAATATATAATATTATAGGCTAGCATTTCTTGGAAACAAGAACCACAACATGTAAAAAATATTACAAACAGTTAGCTAAAGATTTTAAAGAACTTTTCAAAAAAAGAATTTCTCATTTTTTCACAGTAGGCAAGTATCTGGTACAAAATATAATAATATTTCTTTAGACACCTTTAGCTCTCCATTCCTCAATACAAATCAAAACTTTCCTTTACCTCTTGATGACCAAAACTCATTCTCCTCATATGTTACCTACTTTAATTATTCATTTCTGGATATGAACGCTCTTGTCTTTAATAATTTTGAAAATTCTCTTCATGCATATATGTCTATGAATAATTTCCGAATCGTTCAAATATATAATAGAATAAATTATTGGGCTAGAACATATATACATTCACTGTGTTTTTTTCACATAACATAAATAAATATTTTTATAATCTTATTTTATAAAATTTCTCCTGTTATAAAGATTTAAAATTTAATAAATAATTGGTTAATTTTTTATAAATTAAATATTAAAATTGTAAATCAAAAAATATTCAAATCNTTTTTTTTGTAGAAAAGAATTATTGTGAAGTTTTACAAATAAATTTTTATTTAAAATATTATCAAATATAACAATTAAATGATGACTAATAAATTTAATGAGTTAAATGAATTTCAATTCAAGAGAAACTGATTATCTTATCTAAATATGAAAAAAATTTATTTAAAGAATAGTAGAAAATTTAAGACGAATGATGAAATCTAGTCAGACTTATTATAGTTTCAATTATTATAGTTTTGAATTAGAATGCAAAGAAGAAGAAATGGTAGTTATTTGATTCTTTGTTTATTAAATTGAAAATCCGTTCATCGCTCCCTCCTCGTATAGTATTTCATGAGTAAGAGGAAGAGGAGATTAGGAATAAACTAAGAATTAAAGGATCTCGTGATGATTATTATTTTGACCTGATCTAATTCTGTTTCTGATGCTACTTTTACAGGTACAGGTATAATTATAAATTTTTATTTTCAGTATTTCTTTTATTGTTATTATTATTATTATTGTAGTTTTTATTTAGTGTTATGTGATAAAGATTCAACATAAATATATAATATTATAGGCTAGCATTTCTTGGAAACAAGAACCACAACATGTAAAAAATATTACAAACAGTTAGCTAAAGATTTTAAAGAACTTTTCAAAAAAAGAATTTCTCATTTTTTCACAGTAGGCAAGTATCTGGTACAAAATATAATAATATTTCTTTAGACACCTTTAGCTCTCCATTCCTCAATACAAATCAAAACTTTCCTTTACCTCTTGATGACCAAAACTCATTCTCCTCATATGTTACCTACTTTAATTATTCATTTCTGGATATGAACGCTCTTGTCTTTAATAATTTTGAAAATTCTCTTCATGCATATATGTCTATGAATAATTTCCGAATCGTTCAAATATATAATAGAATAAATTATTGGGCTAGAACATATATACATTCACTGTGTTTTTTTCACATAACATAAATAAATATTTTTATAATCTTATTTTATAAAATTTCTCCTGTTATAAAGATTTAAAATTTAATAAATAATTGGTTAATTTTTTATAAATTAAATATTAAAATTGTAAATCAAAAAATATTCAAATCCATAAAAATATTCGAATCCACAAAAAATATTCGAATATTTTTTTCGGATTCAAGTATTTTTTTCACAGATTCGAATACAAAAAAAAAAATCCGATTTGGATTTTATTGTTAGATCCGTATCCGGCAAATTCTAATTGGATCAAAGAATTAAAATACCAGATCAGATCAGATCGTTGATAAAATCTGATCCGATCTGACTTTGCGGAACCATAATCTATACTTAGTGTTAAGATTTATAATTTAATAAGCAAATACAAATAAAATTATATAACGTCAAATAAAGTTTATTAAATAGATATCCAAATCGTCATCGGCTTCACTAATTAAAAATAAAAAATAAATTAATTAAATATAAATAAATAATTATGAAATAAAAATAAGATAGTATAAAATATAATTGATACTTACAAGCATTTAATTTGATAGAAAAGATTTTGTTAATACTTCAAGTTTTTTTTCAAAATTTTCTTCATTTTTAGGTTTGGAAGATTTTATAATTTGTTGGAGTTTTAATTGTTGTATCAGTTGTTGTTTGATTTTTGAAAAATTCTCAGCTTCATTAATTTGAATTTGAATTTCATTATTATTGTCAAAATCATTTTTCTTATTATCCTCCCAGTATTTTTTTTAACTCTTCATATAATCCTTCAAAAGTGGATCGATGTGTAATTCGAGCATAAAAAATCGCATAATCATTTGTGTAATTAATTTAGATGTGCGAAATGAAATATTTGGTCGGTCGAAATCCATTTTATATTTTAAAAGCAAAATAATTATAATGCGACACATCATGATATGAGAAATTCCAATAATTCAGCAGCCTTTGTACATTCTTCCCACTTGATACTTCAGGAGCTTTATAAGGTAATATTCCGGAAATGGTATTCTTTCGGAAATTTTTTATATGTTCTTTCATTAATTTACTCAATCCAAAATCTGATATATACTCCAAACTACTTTTTTTAAAATATTCCGGAATGAAAATCACGATGAACTAAAATTTAATTTCTGTTTTCCGAAAATTCATTAGCTAAATTGAATAAATGTAATAATTTACTACCCTAAACCGATATTATTAAAATTATTATTTAAATAATTCTATGACTTCCCCCCTTTAAAATATTATGAAACCACCATAAACTTATCAATTGCATCATTTCCACTCGTTCATCTATTAAAATCATTTTTGAAAAGTGTTGAGTTGCACGGTTTGCACCCCCTCCACATTCTGGGCATACTTCAGCAATTTTCTGTTTGTTTAAGTAAAAAATTGTAGCGGAATTAACATTTCGATGTAAATTGGCTGAGTTAAAAAATATCAACGAATTTTTCATCACACAAAATTATATTTTATATCATTTATTTTAGCAAGACTAACTTTAGGTGTGAGAGTGACTAATGTTTCGTTTCAATCTTTTGGCCAAATTTGTGAAAAATTTATCTAAGTCATCAAAGTGATAACTGCCTGATAAATTTGACTCTGTTGCTTTCGTTTAGTCTTCATTTACTGATGTCAAAAAAATGTAACAGGATCGGTAATTCAAGATCCCTCATTTCTGGTATTTTGGAATTCCAAAACTCCTTACTAAAGATGCTAGTGAATTCGTTTTTTTCTCGTTTTAAATTTTCGTTTTTTTCACATCAGGTAACTAAATTCATACATTTAAAAAATTTATTTATTTTTTTATTGATAAAATTCAATTATTTATAAAAAGTATACATTTATAAAAAAAAAATGGAATAATCCCGTCGTGCAGTCAATAAACATTCCCCCAAATCGATTTTTCATCCTTCAATGCTTCAACTAAAAAGATACATAAATATGAAAATGTATTATATACTGAATGTCTTCTACAAGAAAAATTGCATATGTAATAAACATAAATTAATAAACTTACTTGAACTTCCAATTCATCCCCAAGGGTACATTGACGGAAATGAATTCACAGACTCCAAATTTTCGACTTTGTTGATTTTAGTGTCCAACTCTGCATTGGAAACAATCAAACCTTTCTTGTTGGCTGCTAACCCAGAATTAGAGGCAATCATTTTCTTCAACCGGGGTGCTAATTCAGCATTGAAAGACTTCAACTTCTTTATTTGCGCATATAATTCAACGGTTGAATCCTTTTGTGCAGCTAATTGGGCATTGGCAGCCTCGAATTCCTTANTTTGTGAAGTTAACTTTACATTAGAAGCTTCCAATTCTTTAGTTTTTGCAGCTAACTTGTAATTTGAAGCCTCCAACTCCTTCTTTTGATCATCTAATTTGGTGGTTCTAGCAGTTAATTCAGCATTTGAAGATTCTAGATCTTCAGTTTGTGTAGTTAATTCTTTATTTAATGCCTCTAATTCTAGGTTGCGTACGTTTAAGTCGTCATTTGAAGCCTCGATTTCTTTCTTCTGATCATTTATTTTGGTATTANTTAATTCGAGCAACTAGCTCAGCATTTGTAGCCATTAAATTTTGGTTACGTGAGTCTAGTTCAAGATTTTTAACCTCCAATTTTTTATTTTGTGAGATTAATTTAATAATGGTGACGTCCAATTCATTATTCTTTAGGTCGAACTCAGCATTGATCGTCTTCAATTCTTTCTTTTGTGTATCTAGTTCATCCTCCAATTTCTTCATCTGGGTTACTAATGCTGAGTTTTTAGATTTCCATTTAGAGTTTAAATTTACACTTTCCTTAATAAAATTTAAGGTTGTATATTTAAATTTTTCTTTTTTAAAAGCTTGCGATATAAGGTCAGAAGCTTTTAAAGTTTCAAAATTTGTTTGAAGTAAATTTTTGAAACTCTTGATTCGAGGCTCAAAAGTCTGTAAAAAAAGTGTAAGAATAATAAAATAGTTAGAAAATTATTAAAAAAATTAAAAATGTTATTAAAAGAAACAAGTTAAATATATTACATTTAATTTTATGTTTTTGACAACCATAAGTTCAGTTAGTTTTGGTTTACTTTCATTAGGGATTAACAACTTAGACAAAAGTTGCAAAAACGATGGTTTTTTCGAGTTACTTAATGAGTTCATATCTAATAATCGTGAAAGAAAGAATATAAAAGGTTGTTAAAAATATTTAAAAATATTTAAAAGAAAAAAAATTGTATATTAATGATTAACCTGCAAAAGTAACTAAGTAAAAATTGAAATTATTGAAAAAATAAAATTCTGGGGGATGGGTGTCTTTTATACTTTTTTTTTTTTTTTTTCATATGGCAAGTCATATGATATTGTAAATAAACAATCAAATATTTTTAAGGATTTCTGAGTTTAAATTTAATAATTACCTTCAGTAAATCATCAAGTAAACAAATCCAATTTTTGAAAAAAAATAAACAGTAAACAAAACAGATAACAGATAGATAAGATAAGATTTATATTAATGATAGTATAGTAGTAAATAATATATTCTGATGCTATGCTATCACATNGTGATAATGTAACGATAGATGGAGTTGTTGTCACGTTTTGGTTGAAAGAATATTTGAGGTGACCGATGAAGAGATGCCTGTGACATCACATCACTAAAGACGTATTTGGATTATTATGTTAAACCAAAATAAGAAATGATGATTTTCTTGAAGAGTTCCTACTTTAGGAAATTTATAACATCAAAATAAACATAAACACTCATCAAAAAATTAAGTCAATAGATATTTCATACCAAACGACATAATATTTGTGACAATAACAATAATAACTTCAATAACCATATATATAATATTTAATTGGTAAATAAATTAAACAAAGTAAAAATATCATTTATAAAAGATTTCTCCTCCTTATATGGTAATTTCCAAACAATACAGTGATAATAATACATTAATAACATATTAAAAGTATAAATAGATATAGATATACAAAATTCGATAAATATTAATTTAATTAAATAATCATGTATTTATTATTATTATTATTATTAACAGCAACTTAAAAATTCTTCGATTATTCACAAGAAATAATTATAATATAATGATTATCAGATTGACTAATTTCATAATTAAGAATGTGATTAGATAAGTGATAGATTATTAGATTAACATCAGGATCGAAAGGCTAGAACATTTTATCAATAATAATAAAATTACCTCAGATCAGTCAAAAACTAGAAAATTCTTATTTTTTTTATTTGTTTATTCATGATAAATAATATGAGGTTCTCCTCAATGCTGTTATTTAATAAAATTGTTTTTAAATAATTGCTTCAATGCAACATGAAACTTTATGTTTAATATTTTTCACTTCTTTTATTTCTAATCATCTTTAATTCTTGTTCAATTTTTTAAACCAACATGAGAACAGTCATTTTTTTAATGAAATATATAATTTACTACCTGTATATCAAAAATTAAATTCCGGAAACAATTATATAATTCTTATTTACAACAAAAATGAACGAAAGAACGATCTTTCTAAATAACATTTAAAATGAGGAAGCAATTGTTTTATATAAAAAATAAAACTTTATTGGAAATAAGATTGAAATACAAAAAAAAAAAAGAATATAAAGTAATATATAAAATTAACAATCAATTGAACTATCAAAATATAAATCCATTTAATAATATGACAAGATCATAACAACACGATCAACTGAACAACACAACAGCAAAATATAAATTTACCAAATAACCTTTTTTGAATTTGTATTAGAATCAATTCCCCAAATTCCATAGTTTAGACCACTGCACAATACAATGTAATATTAATATGACAACTAATTCTATCATTATATCAAGTATTATTTTCTCAAATCTTTTTAAGATCTATAATACATTTATTGNAAATGAGGAAGCAATTGTTTTATATAAAAAATAAAACTTTATTGGAAATAAGATTGAAATACAAAAAAAAAAAAGAATATAAAGTAATATATAAAATTAACAATCAATTGAACTATCAAAATATAAATCCATTTAATAATATGACAAGATCATAACAACACGATCAACTGAACAACACAACAGCAAAATATAAATTTACCAAATAACCTTTTTTGAATTTGTATTAGAATCAATTCCCCAAATTCCATAGTTTAGACCACTGCACAATACAATGTAATATTAATATGACAACTAATTCTATCATTATATCAAGTATTATTTTCTCAAATCTTTTTAAGATCTATAATACATTTATTGACGCTTGGCATTATTAGAAGTAGGCAGGTGGGGTTACATTTTTTATTTGATTGTTGATTAATTTTATATATAACATGTATATGAATTGGCTTTAAATCATAATTAAATTCTCAAGATTTATGGAATTCAAGAATTTTATACTAGTGAAAGATTGAAAATTTCAAAAACGAACTAATTTTCTTGATTAGTTTTATATCATCAATCATATTAATCTTATTATTAGTCATGAAATTTTTTCAAAAAAATATTTACGTTATGTTTAATCAATTTGCTTACTCTATCTCAAATTTGTTAAAAGAATGCCATGAATGAGGAGATGGCAATGTTAAAGATTAAATTGATCACACAAGATAGGGGGTTTGAAAAGACCCGCAGGTCTACAAAGAGTATACATAAATTTTATCAAATTGATTCAATTCATTTTGTGATTAAACGTTTTTCATTTTGATGACTTTTTCTGTACCACAATAATCACATTTCGCATAATATAATTTAATATTTATTTATTATGATAAAAATCAATTAAATAAGAATTCTTACACGCAAAATATATTTACTACTTAAATATTGAATGAGAAATTTCTTTGATAATAATTAATATTGTTATATTATTAATTATTATTAATTATTATTATTATTATTATTATCTTTCTACTATTTTTTAACTGATAAATGTCCAGAAAAATAACTAAATTATATAATTAATGAAAATATTTAATTTTAAAGAGAATCATGAATAACTGAAAATTTTACGATTATAGAGTGCTTTCCACAAAAAAATTAAAATAATAAAATTTCATTATAAAATATAGATGTCATTAATATTTCTAAAGATCGAATTTCTAAATAGTTTTTTTTAATAACTTTGAACACTTCTAGTTAACAATTGAGAAATAATATGAAAATAGCATTTTTTTTATGGGGTTTTCATAATAACCATAATTTTCATAATTACACTTTTTTCATCTAAAACAAAATTAGAACAAAAGGTCTCCAAATTCTGGACATATGATTTTTGCGTTTCTTTGCTCAGCTCATAGCTATAGCACATTTAGATTTCTTTACTCTCTAAGAATTGAATGTTCTATATTACCATTTTTAAATAAGAAATGAAGCTATTATTTGTTTGAGCCCAAGTATCCTTGGTAGTATTTGCACCTCAGGCTAAAGGATTGTATTCTCCAAAGATTTTATCCGTTTCATGATCACTACAGTATGAGAATGATCATGACATGTATCCCAAAAGTTTGAGGAGCAAACACACTCATACACCCTCTTAAAATCAGTCAAAATTCGTAATGAATATCTGCCAAAGAATAAATATCTGATTTATGCTCAATAAAGATGAAATTTTAGCAACGTGTTCATTAGTAAGGATATTAGAAAATGGTTCTTTTTCTCGAGCAGACAATTCTGAAATCTTGCTAATAAAATAATTGAATTCACAGGTCGATCAGGAGATATTGAATATTGCATTAAATCTTTCTAAAGTCGTTTATCAAGAATCCTCTTGAATGGCTGGATTTTATCTATGATGTTATTGCCATGAATATCTAATATATGGTAAGCATTGTTGTAGATTTGTTTTTAAAGTCAAAAGATTTTCCTTATTCCATTCAAAGAGGTTTTTAGGCAGAGTAGGATTCCGAGAAATTCCCCTACTTAATGATATAATTTTAATTTCTAATACCTACAAATCATCTCGTTTGAGAAGAGACACTAATGATTCTGAAAATGAAATGAAATCTGAACTTTCAAAAAACAAATTTGGATATTTGACTATAATATCATTACATTGCTTTCCTAAATTTTTGAAGTTATTATTAATAAAAATTGAATGATAAATAAAAAAAATGTGTTTTTAACCAAGATGATTTAGTTTCAATAAGATGAGTTTCTAATTTAACAGTCAATCCGTTAAATTCTAATTCGTTAACAATTAACATTAAATCATAAATAAATAATTAATTCAAGTGTTTAGGTGTGTGAAATAAAATTTTTGGTCAAAATCCATACATGATAAGTTAAAGACATATTCATTTCTTACACATTTGGTATTTTCAAAATATTCTTTATTATTAAATTCATTTAAAAGTATAGGAATTAAAAAAAATGAGAAAATTAAAAAAAAATAATTATCAAAATAAACCTCAATAATACAGTTTAAATTGAATTAATATTGTTTATAATTTTTTTCCCTTTTGTATCAAGATTTCTTCCAACTTCAAAATCCACTTATGTCGAATTATTGAGTTTTTTCAATTCTTTCATGATGTTTGCTTTGTTGATATATGTGGATTCACATCCACATTCCAAAAGTATAATCATCTTAAGATCACAAAGAGCTTCTTCATATAATTTTAACTTATAATAACAGTAAGCTCTACATTTTAAAGCATAGCAATTATTTGGATCAATTATTATTGCTTCGCTTAAATCATATATTGCACCAGTGTAAAATCCATTTAATCTTTTGACCAGATGTAATGAAATGAAAATAATAAAATCAAAACTATTCTTTATATTAATTATTTTAATTTAATTATTGAAGTATTTTTGAATGCTATATTTTAAGAAATATTGAATTAAATAATCTGAATAACTTTATACAGTATCAACAGAAAAATGTTTAAATTGGTGATTGTTGCTAATGAAGTTGGGTTTGCGGAATTATATGAGAAATTAGAAAATCATCTTATTGGATTAAGGCTTATTGGATACAAATTCAATTTTTGAACATAANAATTGAATTAATATTGTTTATAATTTTTTTCCCTTTTGTATCAAGATTTCTTCCAACTTCAAAATCCACTTATGTCGAATTATTGAGTTTTTTCAATTCTTTCATGATGTTTGCTTTGTTGATATATGTGGATTCACATCCACATTCCAAAAGTATAATCATCTTAAGATCACAAAGAGCTTCTTCATATAATTTTAACTTATAATAACAGTAAGCTCTACATTTTAAAGCATAGCAATTATTTGGATCAATTATTATTGCTTCGCTTAAATCATATATTGCACCAGTGTAAAATCCATTTAATCTTTTGACCAGATGTAATGAAATGAAAATAATAAAATCAAAACTATTCTTTATATTAATTATTTTAATTTAATTATTGAAGTATTTTTGAATGCTATATTTTAAGAAATATTGAATTAAATAATCTGAATAACTTTATACAGTATCAACAGAAAAATGTTTAAATTGGTGATTGTTGCTAATGAAGTTGGGTTTGCGGAATTATATGAGAAATTAGAAAATCATCTTATTGGATTAAGGCTTATTGGATACAAATTCAATTTTTGAACATAACAAATTTAAAAATTTAGTAATGATATTATTTTTTGAATCTGTCAAATTCGTTTCCTTCATTAATTTTGCTTTAGTGACAATTTTAATTTGGGATTATGCTATTAAGTGGGGAACTGTGTAGAATTCTACTTCTGTAAATTTGTAATTAATTCTAATTAACATAATTATTAATGCAAAACATAAAACATGAAAATCTATTATTCATTTATTGGTTTGAATTTCGAAATGGTAATTACGAGCATTGTTGTAGAGTTGGTTTTAAAATAAAGTCTTCAAATCAAAAATTTTATCCCTCATTGTATTTCTAACAGATATTAATTCTGATAAAATTCAAAATAAAGATTTATTTAAATTGTGCTATTATTACTATCGATGTATGTAAAATAAAAATAATGACAATATAAATAATTGAAATAAAGTTTATTTTTTATTTTTTTAAATTGATTGATACATATTTATTTCCAAAAAAAAAAATCATTCAATTCCAACGATTATCTAGGTCTTTTTTAAATAAAAAATAAATAAATAATATTTTATATTTATATATTGTACACTTTTCTTCGACATTCATTATTGGCTACTATTTATTTATAAATTATAGATAATTAATTAAATTGACATAGATTCAATTAATTTAATGCTCAATATGTTATCAATGAAATTTTGGAAACTTTAATTTTAAAACTTTTACGTTTGATTTGGTGACTTGTCACTATGATTGTAGACCCTTTGAATTATACATGTCGTCAAAACTAATTTGACATTGGCGTCTGACTCAATTCAATAGTTTTGACAACATGTATATACTTTGAATCAAAAAAAAGCTTTTTCTTCGATTCTCCTCAAAAAACTCCAAACTAATTTATTATTAATATTAAATATTATTTTACGTCATTCACAATTATATCTACAAATTTTTTTAATGCAATATCACGTTGACCACCTCTTTTCCATCTAATAATGTCTAATCATATCAACTCAAACCCACTTAGCATAATAAATACCATAATCACCTATTTCTATTTGCTTAATATTTTGAAATCTATCATAAGGTATTCATTCTATTATTTTATAATTTTATAATAATTAGTAGCTGTCTTGAATAAATTTATCAATTGTGTCATTTCCATTTGTCTATTTGTCAAAATCATTTTTGAAATATATTGAGTTTTATTATTAACAACAATACTTTCTAGATGCCGATATGGTAATGCTTGTTTATAAAAACAAAAAAATTTCAGAAATAACAGGTTAAAATAGAATTGCACAAGTAGAAGTATGAAATAATAATTAAACCGTTAATAAATAAATTATTAATTAATCCCTTACATAATCACAATATTTTGAACAGACGAATTTATTAATTCTACAAAAATAATTATCGCTGTCTTATTATTATTATCTATTATTATTTTTTTTTTATTATTACAATTAAATTTTCTTTGAATTTAAATATTTTGAAAATGAAATAAAGTAGTAGAATTATTCGTTCAAAAAATCCTGACTCTAATTATGGTGATTATTGTTGTTTATTATTTATTCAGCTATTTCTCTCTTCAAACTTAAATTAAATTTAATAATACAATAATAACTAAATACGGAACTTCTTACTATGTCTATTATCATTATTGGCATTTTTTTTCCTATAATCTTAACCTATAAAACTAATTTTTTCAAACGACTAACGGAACGGAGAACCAATTTTCATTACGTTAAATAGGATTGATTAAACACTTTTAATATCATTGCGCGCAAGTTATATTTATTTAAATGCATAAAAATAATAAAGAAAGAGGAAAAATTAAATTTTTAAAGTACCAACATGACAAAACTTTGAAAATTCAAAAATTTACTTTAAAAAAAAAAATCAACAGATTTAAATTTAAAATTTTAAAATCTATGCTTTTCTGAGCATCAAAATCATCTTCATCTAATAAATTTCCGACTATTATTATTAAACATTGTTCTATAAAGTCTCTACTATCTTGCTGTGTTGTATTTGCTGTTGCTGTTGTCTTAATAAAATGAAATAAAACAACAAAACTGCAAATATTAAGTTGCTGTCCCCGAATTAAGATGATAATTTTTCAGAAACTATAATTGGATTATTTGTGTTGAAAAATTGATTTTGTTGTTGTTGTTGATTTGTTTGAGATATATGTTCTACTTGTTATTGTTAACTTTGTTCAAACGTTTCTTTTGGTTTCTCGCAAGAACCATTATTATAAAATTCAAATAATATTTTTTTTAATAATAATCTTTTAATAATAATTGATAATTCTTATAGTTTTTTCTTACTTATTTGCCACACACCCAAACTATTAAAAAAATTTTTTGATATAATATTCTATTGAGCGAGACTGAAAAGTTACAGTCATATTTTGTGGATGATATGCAAAAACATTGTTTTCTAATAAGTCACCTGGTTCCACATTGGTTAACTCTCGAAGCATGCCAACATGAAGAACATTATTAGAATTCAATAAATTTTTTATAATAATTTTTGCTGCTTCATGATTTTTTTGACCTGGATTAACATTTGCTCTCTCAAAATTACGAAAGACTTCATTTAAGATTTTCTTTTTAATGTCTATAAAAATAGGGTTAAATAATTAATCTAATCTAAAGTATAATTATATAAATTTATTGTAAAATAATAAAACTAATTCTTACCTTCAAAAGATTTTCCAGTAGTATAATCTTCTGCTACATCCTTTAGTTTTACAATACGCCCACCAACCATTTCATATAATTTTTTTGCATCATCTTCTTTAATATTATACTTGTTAATCAAATAGTCTTTTGATTCTTTTTCNTAATTGATAATTCTTATAGTTTTTTCTTACTTATTTGCCACACACCCAAACTATTAAAAAAATTTTTTGATATAATATTCTATTGAGCGAGACTGAAAAGTTACAGTCATATTTTGTGGATGATATGCAAAAACATTGTTTTCTAATAAGTCACCTGGTTCCACATTGGTTAACTCTCGAAGCATGCCAACATGAAGAACATTATTAGAATTCAATAAATTTTTTATAATAATTTTTGCTGCTTCATGATTTTTTTGACCTGGATTAACATTTGCTCTCTCAAAATTACGAAAGACTTCATTTAAGATTTTCTTTTTAATGTCTATAAAAATAGGGTTAAATAATTAATCTAATCTAAAGTATAATTATATAAATTTATTGTAAAATAATAAAACTAATTCTTACCTTCAAAAGATTTTCCAGTAGTATAATCTTCTGCTACATCCTTTAGTTTTACAATACGCCCACCAACCATTTCATATAATTTTTTTGCATCATCTTCTTTAATATTATACTTGTTAATCAAATAGTCTTTTGATTCTTTTTCACTAAGGTCACCAATTTCAATCACCGGGGTTTTTGCGCGTGACCAAGAACTACGTACTAAATAAAAATATCAATATACTATTTTTTTTAAAAAATATCAAAAAAATTTTGCAATTACTTACACTCCATTCTTCTTGGAACTGCGCCTTCACTAGTCATAAATATAGTAATACATGTTGATTCATCGGCATTAAATTTGGCCTCATCCTGAAGGATATCAAGAAATTTTGTTTTTTCAGGAATTAATTGATCAACATTATCATAAATTATAACAGGTGGTTTTCCATGCTTCTCTTTATACACTTTAGCAGCTTGTATAAAGGCATCCATAGCTCTCATCCATTTGGAATAAGATTGTTGTTCATCTAAAAATAAAGAAATAAAAAATAAAGATAATAATTTTAAAAAATAAAATAGAAATAAAGATTTACCTATTTTTATGCCAAACATTCTGTTTTTTAGTTTCATTACAAATGAGGCATCTTCTCCAAAAGTAAAATTAAGAGCTTTTCCAAATGCATCACCAAACTTTTCAAAATTTGCAGGAAAATCAATATAGATAACACCTTGCCCAACTTCATTTGCTGCTTTCTTGGTTATTGTTGTTTTCCCTGTCCCGCGCTCTCCACAAATAAGATGATAAGATGAATGACTATTGTCTGCTTTATAAATTTCTGTGAGACGTTTAGTAATTTCAGGACGAGAAACATACATATTCTCCGTCACAGATGAAATTGGTCGAGTTCCTTTTTCCATAGTTTCGTTGATATGTCTCTTATTGGAACTGGATACCCACCAAAGGTAAAGAAGATCTCCTGAGAAAAAGATTGCACCTCCATTTATTAAAAGTAGAAATATATTCTTCCAATCAACAGAACATAAATAGGCTTGTACTGGAATCCATTTCTCATTCCAAGTTGGAATCCATTTCTTATTCCAAGCTGACTTCCATTTTTCAGAATCATTAGGGACGGGATTCGTGTAAGATCTATAAAGTGACGATTGAAACGAAGCACGATCTAAGTTTCTTGACACGAGATTTTGTCTTTGAAGGAATTGATGGGGATAGCGAAAGAGCCGAATTTTGGAAGAAAACATTGATTACGATTAGATGATCTATTGCCTTTTTTGACTTTCGAAAAAAAAAAATATTAGTACTAATTCATCACGTGGATAATATACATATTGAGGGTGCACGAATTCCACATGGGATGTGCACGGGATTTCGAAATGTTGCGAAGGTCACGGGAGATGACATTGAGATGACAGTGTAACCGGATGAGTGTGTTACCTTCTAGATGACAGATTATTCATCTTTGTACGAAGTATTTCATCCTTGTGTGTCATCTTTAAAAATAGAAAAGAACGTGTTTAGACGCGACAACACAGGATGAAGGAAAATAAGTTCGAAAGTGTATAAAATAGACTGGTAATTTAGGATGTGAAAAGGGGGATCGGCTCATTTTTTTTACAATTTTATGATTTTAATTTCTTTTGGCATATTCCGAATAATTACGAAAATCTTTTACTTAATCTGTAATAATAAAATTAATAATCTTTTGGTACGCATTTTATAATAAAAATAAATAATAAAGATAGAAACATATTGTTTTGATTTAGCAGCAGAGATAAGACACGCCAAAGCAGTGATATATTTTTGTTGTTACATCCTTGCAATAAGTTTAAAAGTTTCGATATACCCCGTAATAATTTGATACATTTTTAATATTTTTATTTCGTGATAACGGTAATATTGGTGAGAAACGGTTAACAGCCCGTAATACCTCTATTACTAATTTTGTAATTTCTCGAATAAAGTTACTGAATAAAGTCTGAAGCTAAGATTCGGAAGTTTGCGTAGTGAGCTGTAAAAAGATACTTTTACTCCACTTACTCACGTACCTTCAGATCGCACCTGTATGTACTGTGTTAAGAGTTTATTTTATATATCTATTCGTTGCGAGTAGGCAAGTGACTGCTTGATCCTACTGGCGGATAGTGGGCGTTACGAAATATTGCGTACAAGAGTACGTTGAGTTAGTACGAAAAGGGGTGTGACGAGAGTTCAATTTAGTGGAACTGATTGACGTAACTTTACTCTTTGTTCTGGGCAGACCGCCACAATATTTTGACACAATACTTGCGATATAATTTATTTTGTAAGGGGCAGGGAATGAATTTACTATGATAATTCTTTAAATAATTAAAATAATGGATCTTTCATGGACAATATATATTGACACAATACTTGCGACACAATTTTCCTTATTTTATTCTGTAAGGGCGAGGAACAAATTTGTTATAATAATTCTGTAAATAATTAAAATAATTAAAAATTTATTTATTTAAAAATCTTACAACAAACATTGCCGGTGTGTTATGATACTGTAAAAAAAAAGATTTGCCAGTTATAAAAAGATTTAGTTTTTATACAATGCAACGAAGGGGTCAGGTAAAGCATTATTAAATATTTTTACAATCCCTTTTTATAATTATTATTATTTGTTATTGTTATTAAATTTATTAAACAATTATGCCCGAGCATTTCTATTTATAAATTAGATGATAACAATAATATTAAGAATAATAATGTAGGAAAGGTGGTAACAATATATCTTCAGATTTAAAAAAAAAGATATATTATTTGGTAGATTAATTAGATAATAAATATTTTATTTTTAATTTATTTATTTTATTGGATATTTTCGTAAAGAATACAATCAAGATCTAAATTTGCCATTAAATATTTTCCAAATATATTTTAGGGTCGCTAATCCTTTAGATTGTCCACATCACGTTCATTTCGAGAGGGTGTTGCTATGGACAAAAAACCTAAAAATGGTGAAAAAGGATCATTAGTCAATGCTGTTCTAACAAAAGTAATTAGTCATATATTTTGATAAAATATTTTATTTATTTCAAGAAGAGATGTTCTAATAATTTGTTTATTTTATTTAATTTAATTTACATTTCATATTTATCACATTTCTCTCGATAAGCTAAAAAGAATAATAATAATAATTACCTTTTTATAGATGGTCAATATATTAAAACCAAAGTAGTATCGTCTAAATTCCTAAACAAAATGAAATATATTGGAATATCAATTCATATATAGCCGATTGTTTATCCAGTAAAAGGGAATAATTAAAAGCTATGATTGACACTTTTTTATTCTCCATAGGGTGGATATAATGTGACTATAGAAACAGCAGAAAGTGGTAATGCAGTTGATGATATAATAGATGAATTANATTTTCCAAATATATTTTAGGGTCGCTAATCCTTTAGATTGTCCACATCACGTTCATTTCGAGAGGGTGTTGCTATGGACAAAAAACCTAAAAATGGTGAAAAAGGATCATTAGTCAATGCTGTTCTAACAAAAGTAATTAGTCATATATTTTGATAAAATATTTTATTTATTTCAAGAAGAGATGTTCTAATAATTTGTTTATTTTATTTAATTTAATTTACATTTCATATTTATCACATTTCTCTCGATAAGCTAAAAAGAATAATAATAATAATTACCTTTTTATAGATGGTCAATATATTAAAACCAAAGTAGTATCGTCTAAATTCCTAAACAAAATGAAATATATTGGAATATCAATTCATATATAGCCGATTGTTTATCCAGTAAAAGGGAATAATTAAAAGCTATGATTGACACTTTTTTATTCTCCATAGGGTGGATATAATGTGACTATAGAAACAGCAGAAAGTGGTAATGCAGTTGATGATATAATAGATGAATTACCAGAATTCTGATATTTATATTTTATATTTAATTAATCCCTATTTCTATTCATTTTCATTTAAATTTTCTATGAATTATTATATTTTTATTTAAATCCATTTATTGATTGTTTTATGATAGATTAGGAGGAATGATACCGATCAGGATTTAAAATGCAAAACGTCTAAATCAAGTCGAACAATTAGAACAGAGGTATTTTCTTTTATTTGAATGCAGGTTACCAGTCTTTCAGACAATACTAAATCTTTGTCAATAGAAAAATAAATAACTTAACGTTCCACTACACCATCCATTGTCTCATCTTTGCGGGGTTTGGTTTTGTCTGATCAGATTTTGACATTCTACATTTCGAAATCTTTCTACCGACTTATGGTGATATGTTCATCTTCTGTCCCTTCTGGAAACGTGAAAACTTCACAAAATTTATCCTTCAAAATTTTCAAAGACATTGTTTGCCAGTCACCATCCACTAAAAATTTATAGTCTTACGCGCGTACGTGGCGGTGCAATGGACCTCTACTTTCGTCGGGACGTCGTATGTGTTCTTCTAGTGGCTCAGCGAGAAAGTGCTTGCTAATCTTCGAAAGCGGTTTAAGTTTCTCACCCTCAAAGTCGTCCTTTATATTAATGTTAATGTTTTGTGCAGTAGTTAATTTATTGTTTTCATTATTCGTAGGAATATTAACCTTCCATAATTTGAGTTTATCTGATGCAAATTATCAAACTTAGATGTCTTCTGGCTTTTTTGAGAAAACCAACTAGCTCGGCTTTATCAATTTTAACTTCAAAAAGCACTGAGAGAGTTTTCGCACGCTATTAAACAGCTTAGAATAATAATTGACATTTTCGAGTTCGAGAATAATTCTTTTATTGTTGTACATTTTTAATAGATTAAGAAAAATCAGAGGTAAATATGCTTCTAGAGTTACACAAAAAGTTATTTTATAGCCTTAGATATTTTTTTCAGCATAGGCGTGATCTAGGGACGATGATTTTCTGTGGTGATTAAGACTGGATTCTGTATGTGGTTAATAAAAATTATGTGACATAATGTGATGCCTTTTTTTATCAATTCTGTACAATTATGTGATGATTTAGAACTAATTCTGTGATATTATGTAATATAATTTTAGAAATTTATTTCCATTGAAATATAACATGCTTAATTGTTTTAATGATTCTTGAAAAAGATTTTGGTGGTCACGTTCTACACTACAACTAGATTAATCATTTATAAATCATATGATTCTGTAAAAAATTTCAAAATTTCACATTCTGTGATATTCTGTGGTGCACATGAGTGATTTCTGTACTTAGATGTATTTAAGAAAAATCTTGCGGTGTTCTGTGAATCACAGGAAATCATCGTCCCTGGCGTGATCTCAATATTACGTGTGTGCAATAATATAAATATAAAACACCCTTGCATTATCTACAATTCGGCACGATTCTTAAACTACAGTGTGAAAATTTGTTTGTGAACTCATTCTTTTCAGAACTCGCGTTTATTCTGTGGACATCTAGTTAAGTAATTTCATATTGATACAATAAAAGCAGTTGCATCAACAGTACCTTACGTCTCTATAATCTCTCGCTCTTTGACCGATACTTGGAAAAGTAGTGTTGCAGGGTATAATGCTATGACTTGTTACATATAATGGCTCTTAGTGCCTTATGCCTGAACCTCTTTTCCAGATACTATATTGTTAAATGTACAATAATTTTTGAATTCATTGTAATTTTTTTTTTAAATACTTTCTTCCAGATTACTTATAATACATCTTTATAATATATCTTTTTTAGATATGGATTTATATAATTATACCTTTACCTTTATAAATGAAACTGATTATGCAAATTTAAATATTCAAACTTATCTTAAATATCTGAAGGAACATTTAATGTTTATTTCTGACATCAGGAAATTTTTTATATCGGAGGTTATTGTAATAATTTTGTTTTCAAAGGTTATTGAAGGTTATTGAACCAATAACCTTCGCAAATATTACGTTTATTATGATAAAGTGAAGGTTATTGAAGGTTATCAATATCAATAACCTCCGCAGTATTACGTTTTATTAATAAAAATAAAGGTTTTCGGTACCAATAACCTTTGTAAATATTACGTTTATGTTGGAGGTATTCGAAGGTTATCGGAGTAAAGGACTTCGAAGGCTTACATTTAAAAAAATTTACTGATGAAGAAATAATAGATTTGTTTATAAAAGCTCTTAAGGACATTAGTATGTCTAATACTATAAATACTAGGGCAAAGAACAAAATCCAAAAATTATATAGTAATGCTAATGAAACTTTTCGAAAACGTGAAGTTACTGAATTTTTTAAGAAATTGGATCTGGAGTTTAAAGGAGGTAAATGATTTATGTTGCAGGCTTATCATATCTTTTACAAATATTAACCTATTATATTATAGAGGCAAACTGATCGAATGGTCCATAATAACGTAGAAACAGCAAAAGTATTGATTGCAGGCAAAGCAATATTACAATTGGGAAAGGTAGGTTCTTTTTCTTTTTTTTCATTATGTTTCAACAGGAATAGGTTATCTTTCTAATGATATAATTGTTTAATTATTTCAAGGCATTACAAAGAAGTAATAAAAGAAAAAAGATAGAAGAGAACATTGATGTGGTTAGTAAATTAAGTCAATTATATATATCTCAAAACGAGAAATAAATTAGGTACTATTACGTAGCTATTTCATTATGCCTAATAGGTTAACATATTGAAAAGTGAAGAAGAAGGAATATCTACCAATGAATATCTTACAAATGATTTACAGGTTAGTGATAGAACAGTAGCAAAAAAAAAACTTGTTAAAGTTGGTAATGAAATTGTGAGGTACAATGTCATATTTCTTCCTAAATGTAATAAAAATAATCCTATACATGCTACATTCATTAAAGAATAGCAAACTTTCAAAAAAATTTTCAATAAGGTCAGAGAAACTCCAAATTTGGTATTATATGATTTGTGTACATAGTTTTAATAAAATATTGTATACTCATTGTTCCAGGTAGAAGAAGAGATCACTTTGAAGATTTCACCTCCATTAAACAAAGTTGAAGTGATTCTCAATAAATATCGGGAAGCTTTGGAGAATTCAACAGATGAAGAATACGTTGAACTTGATTCCGTATTCATTAACTATAATTACCAAAGTGGATACAAATTTCAAAGAGACTGGTTAAGAAACTGGGTAGATAATGTGTATCAGAAATTGTAAATACCTTTGTTTACCATCTATTTTTTTTACTGCTGTCTATTGTTTTATTAATCTTTGGTATTGGTATTGGTTTGTAGTTTAACATGTTTCCAACTTTCAAGACATGTTTTAAATGATGAATCAAGTAGTGAATATCAATATCGAAATTAAATTGTAAATTTACTATACGAGGATCTCTTTTTAGATATCAATTCTATTATCTGATTAAAAACGTAAATTATTTTTTTCTTTTTGCATTTTAAGACATAATAACATTATATATTTTCAATAGTGGTGAAATTGAAAATAAGCATCACAAAAACCAAAGGGATTTATCAAAGCTTCCCGGAGATAGGCGACTGGTATCACGATGGAATCATTACAATTAACATAAATAGTATTAACGAGTATATTGGTATTCTTGAGGTTGTAGGAAACACTATCGTTAAAGATCACGGTAAGAAGATTGGCAATAGAAATAAAATTTTAAAAGCAATGTAATTGTCTTATTTCAACTAGAACAAATAATGTGCAACAACAGAATTGATAACGAGAAACAACTTCAACAAGATCTCGAGACATTTGATATTCTAGTTGATAGTAAATAACATTTATTGCATGTTTATGGTTATTGAATTTATTGAATTGTTTTCTAAACTGCATTTTTAGGACAAGATTTTATTATTTATGCAATGCATTACTATGATTATACATGTTTCCAAAATTGAATTTGGATTTTTAAGGTATTTCGTCTTTTTGAAATTTATGCAGAATCTATTCTATATATGGAAGTAAAAAAAGTACCTAGTTATATGTATCTTTAATCAAGAAATTTATCTGGGTAATTAAAAAATTTCAGGTTTTAAGTAAAATAATTTCATCTTCTATGAAAAACTATTTTGACTTTTTTCCTCAAAATTGCAATTTTGGGCCCCAAAATAATTTAGAGTGCAAATATAACTATGATGGAGTATATCTGGTTGATGAAACTGATTTATCATTTGTAATACCAAACACGCTGATGCAGTTATGCCTGTTAAAAGATATAATAAAAAAATATTGGCATTTAGGATTAGTAACACTTTGAAATATGTTTTTAATAATCGTTTATTAGTTATGATTAATTATGATTTTTTATGAGTAGGCTCGAGTTCAACATCTGAACACAAAAATAACAGAACTATTAAAAGGAGTGACATCTCAGTATCATTCCCGACGTATAACAACTATTGTTAATACATCTCCTGATAAATCATCTGGCAAGTAACACTATGCACAAAAGTTCTGTTGAGAAATAGTAGTATATTTTGTGAGTTGTATTATGATAGCTTTTTTAATACTATATCTATTATCACAATATACATCAAATTGAAAATATAATTATCTGCAAGAATTTTTAATGTATTAGTTATAGGATACGAAAATATGTAATATTTGTAATTTTTAGACTAGAATAATAAATTTTCACCTACATATTTGTGATGGATTGTATTTCAAAATATTTGATAATATAAGGTACGATTTATTTTAAGTATTAAGTTAAAAATACGTACATGTTACGCCAATCACTTTTACCAAGAATAAATTTACATTGAATATATCGGGTATGAAAAATCTTGCAACACATCTCAGTTATACATGTTCTCAAAATTGATTTTGAATTTTTAAGGTATTTTGTCTTTTTAAAATTTATGCAGAATCTATTCTATATATGGAAATAAAAAAAGTACCTACATCAGGAAATTTTTTAGGTCGGAGGTTATTGTAATAATTTCGTTTTCAAAGGTTATTGAAGGTTATCGGACCAATAACCTTCGCAAATATTACGTTTATTATGATAAAGTGAAGGTTATTGAAGATTATTGATATCAATAACCTCCGGAGTATTATGTTTTATTAATAAAAATAAAGGTTTTCGGTACCAATAACCTTCGTAAATATTACGTTTATGTTGGAGGTATTCGAAGATTATCGGAGTGAAGGACTTCGAAGGCTTACGTTTAAAAAAATTTACTGATGTAGTTATATATATCTTTAATTAAGGAATTTATCTGGGTGATCAAAAAATTTCAGGTTTTAAGTAAAATAATTTCATCTTCTATAAAAAACTATTTTAACTTTTTTTTCCAAAATTGCAATTTCGAGGTCCTAAAATAATTTAATGTACAAGTATAATCTCAGTTAGATTTACAAACAATGTTTAACATCAGTAATTTTTTTAAATATAAGCCTTCGAAATATTTCGCTNTTTTTAAGGTATTTTGTCTTTTTAAAATTTATGCAGAATCTATTCTATATATGGAAATAAAAAAAGTACCTACATCAGGAAATTTTTTAGGTCGGAGGTTATTGTAATAATTTCGTTTTCAAAGGTTATTGAAGGTTATCGGACCAATAACCTTCGCAAATATTACGTTTATTATGATAAAGTGAAGGTTATTGAAGATTATTGATATCAATAACCTCCGGAGTATTATGTTTTATTAATAAAAATAAAGGTTTTCGGTACCAATAACCTTCGTAAATATTACGTTTATGTTGGAGGTATTCGAAGATTATCGGAGTGAAGGACTTCGAAGGCTTACGTTTAAAAAAATTTACTGATGTAGTTATATATATCTTTAATTAAGGAATTTATCTGGGTGATCAAAAAATTTCAGGTTTTAAGTAAAATAATTTCATCTTCTATAAAAAACTATTTTAACTTTTTTTTCCAAAATTGCAATTTCGAGGTCCTAAAATAATTTAATGTACAAGTATAATCTCAGTTAGATTTACAAACAATGTTTAACATCAGTAATTTTTTTAAATATAAGCCTTCGAAATATTTCGCTCCAATAACCTTTAAATACCTCCAACATAAACATAATATTTACGAAGGTTATTGGTATTGAAAACCTTCATTTTTATTAATAAAACGTAATACTCTGAAAGTTATTGATATTAATAACTTTTAATAACCTTCATTTTATCATAATAAACGTAATATTTGCAAAAGTTATTGGTCCAATAACCTTCAATAACCTTTAAAAATGAAATTATTACAATAACCTCCGATATAAAAAATTTCCTAATGAAGTAATAATGCGTGATTTAATTTTCCGGTATGTGGTAATGTATGTGGCACAATATACCATTTATTTGGTATCATCCAAAGCATAATTTTATATTATATATCTGTATATACGTGTTGTCCAAATCCCAAATAATTTGGGATTTGGGACGCCAAAATGCACAAATTACTAGTATTTGGAATTTGGGATTTGGGATTTCGGCAAAAGATACTACATCAGTAAATTTTTTTAAACGTAAGCCTTCGAAGTCCTTCACTCCGATAACCTTCGAATACCTCCAACATAAACGTAATATTTACAAAGGTTATTGGTACCGAAAACCTTCATTTTTATTAATAAAATGTAATACTCCGGAGGTTATTGATATCGATAACCTTCAATAACCTTCACTTTATCATAATAAACGTAATATTTACGAAGGTTATTGATCCGATAACCTTCAATAACCTTTGAAAACGAAATTATTACAATAACCTCCGACATAAAAAATTTCCTGATGTAATTGTAATTTGGAATTTGAGATTTGGGATTTCGGCATTTGGGATTTCGGCATTTGGATTTTGAATTTGGGCAGCAAGTATATATCTGTAATAATTATACCTTGTGATACTACCAGTTTTTTGAAGTTAAAAATATATACATCTTCATTATACATCATCAGGAAATTTTTTATAACGAAAACCTTCGAAGTTTAACGTTAACGTTGATTATCACTACGTTATCCTTCGGAGGTTTTCGGTAACCTTCGAAGGTTATCGATTTTGATATTTTTATATGGCGAAATCTTACGAATATTATCGTTTTTGTAGTTATCTTGTATTGGAGGTTCTTGATAACCTCCGCTTATGTTAGATATTCATAATATATCGTTTCGTTAAACTTCGATGGTCATCACCTATATTTAATTTTCGTAAATCTCGGCACATTTATTTTTGTTGTATTCCGCATACGTTTATAATGCAGCAATTTTAATCGACATTGTATTGTTAACAATATCCTTCGAAGTTTATCGCAGCAATTTTAATCGACATTGCACCGTTAGCAATATCCTTCGAAGTTTATCGCATCAATTTTAATTGGCATTGCACTGTTGATAATATCCTTCGAAGTTTATCACAGCAATCGACCTTTCATATTATCATTAGTGATACCTGTCGTAATTCAAAAAAAGTGTCGCAATTATATGGCGCAATTCATTTTTCCTTATGGCGTAATTAGTTGCAACTGGTTGCAACTCTTGCAAATAATTACGACAGGTATCACTAATTATCATTATGATTTTATGAAATTTTCAATCTCATATGAATATTATAAATATACCGTAAATATTCGCGACCACATTCGCAATGAAATTTCCAAATAAGTATTATCGTGTAATTTTCCGNAATTTAGAAAAAATAATTGTCGAATTCATTGAAAACAAAAAAGATGAAATTTCATCTGAATTTGTTACGGTAATTTTGATTGCGAAACCTTTCGTTTGATAATAAATTATAAAGGATTACTTATAATTTGTTTTATTATTAGAAATTAGTAAAGGAAATAGCGGATGAAACCTTTAATAAAGCCATCTATCCAACACAAGACGATTTTAAAAAAATCTCGGAATCCGTTGCAAAAAAAAATTATAGAGAAATATTTAATACGTATTCTTTAAAAAAATGGAATACATTTTACGTCGGTCGAATAATGGCGAATGTAATTATTTTTACCTTGTTGCTAAAATATTATTTTTCAAAATATTTTAGATAATTGCATATAATATTAAATTTTTAGTTATTGAAAAAGCATCGCCAACTACGAGGAACTGCTGCCTCCACTTATCGAAAAGCCCTATTTAGTATTTTTGGAGAAAAAGAACTGCCCTATATACAGAGTACCGATGATCATAATGTGATCGCAACATGGAAAGCATCTCCGCAGGTCCGCAAAATTTACGGAAACCTTTTTGAAAGAATACCCAACTCCGAAACTACATATATTGATCGTGTATTAAAAAAAACCTGTAATGCTGATACGCCAATCCATCAGAAAGCTTTCGCTATTGTTACATGCGAAAACTTTCTAAATCCCAAGTTGCCAAATATAATTAGTAAAGAAAAAATAATAAAACCATTGTTACTTATTTTTGAGGTAAATTCTATATATATATATAGTTACATAAAAAATTTAATAAAAATAACAATTTCAAAAATTTTTAGGAACAAATAAAAAAAGGTGAAAGTCTTCATCGCGAAGTCAACCATTCAACTGAAAGTGAAGATGAAGATGACGAAGATGAAGAAGCTTTTATAAATGAAGAAGAATAAATTTATAAAATAGCGATAATTTTTTTTATAATTTTGTATATAAATATTTTATAATATAGCGAAATTATTAAAAGTAACACACGTCTTAATATGGAAATATAATTATTATAAATACAATGATAGTCGTTAAACATCAATTAAAATAATTAAAATGTCTTGGAAATGTGACTTTTGTCCCCAACGTATTTTTACAACTAAAACTTCGTATACCAACCACATAAAACAATGTCTCAAAAGTGTAGATTCGTCTGAAGAATTAAGTTTGGAAGTAATGATGATCGATAGTTTAGAAAGCGAAAATTTATTAAATAATGAGGTAAAAAAAATAATAAAAAAAATAATTTCAAAGTAGCTTATACTAACCTCGATGTTTATAGAATAATTTCGAAAGTATTCACGAGAATTCAAATAAAGATGAAGGTGAAGGTGAAAATGAAGATGAAGATAATGATTCATATAATGCTGAAGTTGAAGAAGAATCTTTAACTAGCGATATCAGCCATTCCAGTGTTTCCTTTTTTGAAAATATGGAATTATCTAACAGTGAACCTGAAAATTACTCATTTAATAATTATGCTTTGGACTATAATAATATTTGTGAAGAAGCGGAACCTATCGAGTTTCCTAATAATGCATACGCTGATTTAATGGCTCTTGTTACCAATTATAATCTATCTAATGAAGCTACCAATGCCGTGATTTGTTTTTTTAATGAACATTCCAATCTTCCTTTATCTCCTCTTCCGAAAAATGCCAAAAAAGGACGCGAATTAATGGAAAAAATGAAAATTCCCACTTTAACATCTAAAAAACACAAGATTCTTACTCATAATAATATAGATTATTATTTATTTTATCATCCCGTTCTCAATTGCATTAAAAATATTTTATCTATTTCTGACATATCACAAAATTTTACATTGAGATTCGAAAATTTTAAGGTATATTAAATCTATATAAACTTTAAATATTGAAAATAATATTAACTGTAATATTTTGTAATATAGTACAAAGGTGAAAAGGCTTACAGTGAACAATACACTGGAAATTGGTGGAAGAATACTGAAGCTTCTTTACCACATGGTTCAAACCTTTTATCCATAATACTTTATTCTGATGCTACTACTACTGATACCTTAGGTAAATTCTCTTTGCATCCTATCTATATATCAATTGGAAATATTTCAACTAAAAGGCGTAATAAATCTGACGCTAAACAATTACTTGGATACCTTCCTATCTTAAAAGCAAAGGATAAATCTGAAAAAAAATCTAAAGACTTTAAAAAATTAGTACGCTTAACCTTCCATAATTCTATGAAATTTTTATTAGATCCTTTATTTGCAGAAAAAGGTATTGATTTAGAAGTTGATAATAAAACATTTTGGTTTTTTCCCCGTATATCAACAATCATATGTGATTGGCCGGAAGCTGCTACATTTAGTTTAGTATACAAATCAACTAATTCGAACTTTCCTTGTCATTTTTGTTTAATTTCAAAGACGTTGTTGGCAGATACCGATTTGTCGGATGTAACTTTTCGTAATAACGAAAATATGCAAGAATATTTTTACAATAATGCTGGACAGGATGTGAGTTTGGAAAATATCCCTAATTATTTTTGGTCTTTACCAAGTATAAATGTATACTCAGCAACAGTTCCAGATAGAATGCACCATTTAGATTTGGGACTATTTCATTACCAAATAGAATTTACTCAAGCACTTCTTCAAAAACAAGATAGTTCATTAGTCAATAAAATAGACAACAGACTTTCGAAAATTCCACGATTTCAAAAATTTCAAATGTTCACTAATGGACTTCAATCAATTTCCAGAATGACTGCAAAAGAATATAGAATTCTAATGAAAGTAATGGTATTTGTGGTAGATAACTTATATAAAGAAAATGAAAATAATGTTGAAAATTTTGTTGAAAATAAAAAATTATCAGAAGTATACGCAAAATGGAATAAAATGTACATGATGAGCAGATCAGAAATATTCACAGAAAGCGATCTCGAAAATTTTCGGGTATGTTATTAAAAATTAAAATCTTGATTTTACTAATTATATACTAAATAATTTATCTTTTTAGAAAGATACGTTTGAATGGGCAAAACTATTTGTTGAAATATTTAAACCATATTCGCGTTCCAAATTAAAATTTCCAAAATTTTACTTGTGGATTTACCACATTTTCGAATCAATCCGTCAGTTTGGTATAATAAATGGATATACAACAGAAACTTACGAAAGTTTGCATAAGAATTTTGTTAAAATCCCTTACCGAATGAGCAATAAAAAAAATGTGGAAGATCAAATAATGAAAACAGTAAGTTAACTATTTTATTATAAATAATATAAATGAACTGTTAATTAATTCATAACTTTTAAATTTAGTTGAAAAGACAAGATATAATAAACGTGATTAATAAAAAACAAAAGAAGAAGAAGCTGACTAAACTGTTGAACTTTTCATCAAAGCTTTTTGAAACAAAATTAACAGAAGCAAATATATATTTTTGTGAAAAAATGAATGATCCAAATATTAACGATAATATGATTAAAGGTTTTAACCAATTTTTAGAATGTTTCGACGATTTTTTAGATAATATTTTAGAAGTTAAAAATATTAAGGAATGTGATATTATTATATATGGTACGGCAACTTTAGAAAATGGATCAATAATAAGGGCAAAAAACAAATTTCATGATAAACCATGGTTCAGTAATGTAGCAATTTCGATGGATTCTAATGAATCTTCTGATTATCAATCCGATGAAGGATTATGTTATGGTAAAATTTTATTAATGGCAAAAATTGAAATTGAAGAAAAACCTCCGTTAAATTTCGCATTAGTTCAATGGTACGACTTCAAATTTGAAAAAAATTCCTATCTCTATAATTGTCCTCTTTTAAAATTAGTGGAGTTATATAATTTAATTCCAATTGAAACTATAGATAATATTGTACATATTATACCTCGTTTTGACGAAGATAATGAATATTTTGTTAATAAATATATTTCATAATATTGCGAAATTATTTTTTAAATTTTATAACTTCTGTAATGTTTTATTTCTTATAATAATAATAATAAAAAATTAAAAATTTCTTCTAACATAAAATATAATATTATTATCAAAATGTTATAATAAAAAAAATAAAAAAAATAAAAAAAAATTTCGCAATATTTTTGAAATTAATTTAAGTTCCCGAAATGATTTTTCCTTCATAAAATATAATATTATTATTAAAATATTATAATAAAAAAAATAAAAAAAATAAAAAAAAATTTCGTAATATTTTTGAAATTAATTTAGGTTCTCGAAATAATTTCTCCTTCATATAAAACTTCATCTTCTTCTTCCTCTCCTCTCTCCTCTCTTCTTTCCTCGCCTCTTTCCTCCCTTCTTTCCTCCCTTCTTTCCTCCCTTCTTTCCTCTCTTCTTTCCTCCCTTCTTTCCTCCTCTCTTTCCTCCTCTCTTTCCTCTTCTTGATCCTCATCTAAATCTTCGACCTCATCTGAATCTGAGCTAGACGTTAAATCGAAACTTATACCTTTTTCCTTTTTTTTCTATTAATACAAATTATATATATTATTAGTATATTAGAAATAACAAATTTCCGGATATTTTTGATATTTACTCTATTTTTTTGTATCCTTTTACTTAAAAATTTACTGTCATTTTTTAGTATTTCATTGTTTAGATCTAAAAAACTTTCGCACACTGCTACAGTAAATGCTATTTGTTCATTGGAAATTTTTCCCACGTCTGGCCAAGTTTCGCGAATGATCTTTCCGCACCAGGTCCTGGTTTCATCCGGTATGGTTTTATGAAGTTTTTCAAAACATTCTCTTACTATAGGTAATTCTTTCCAAGTTTTGATTTCACTTGGTGATGCTTTTATATTTATTCGCGGAAGATTTCTGAATACCGCAAATATTGATTTTTTAATTTGGGTTGATATAGTCCTCCTTCTTGACCGATGTCTTTCCAATAACTATGAATAATTCAAAATCTTTTATTAATTATTGAGATATTTAAAATTATAATGTAATTCAGTAAAACTTACTTTTTTATGGATGGTTAAATCATAATAAAACGTCTAGTGTTTGTTAGTCCAATCAAAGAAAAGTTCTGGGTATTTTTTTTCTAAGTATTTCGCAGTAACTTGTTTAAATTTGATGTCACTCGGATAAATTGCTTCCAAAATTGTCTTGTTTGCAATTTCATTAACAAGTTTCTTTTTTTTTTAAAATATTAAGATATTATAAGTAAAATAGTTTTTTGTTTGTAAAGAAAATAAATAAATTACTTACATTAACAAATATTGGATCATACATCTCGTCCCATAATTTGTTGTTTTCCATTTTTTTTCGGATGTCAGACATTTCCTTTCGAAGGTCTCCGACTTCCTTATCAATTTTTTTTAAATAGTCTAGCATTTGATCTTGTTTTCCTTTTCTTTTCAATAGAGGTTCTTCTTCTTCTAATAAAATAAATTATACATTAGAAAATATTTTTATTAAATGTTTTGAAAAATTTTGAAAAATTACCATCAGAATGTTGTTCTCTTCCTTTTTCAGTTCTTCTTCGTTTTCTTGCTTGAGCTGATGGAGAAGTTTGTCGTTCATTATCACTTCCCGTTGGTCCTATTAATACAGCTTCCATTTCAGTTTCTCCACTTCCTCTTTCAAATAATGATCTTGACATTAATGCTTCTGCTGTTGCCGAAGTAGATACTCTTGACGTTGATGCTTCTGCTGTTGCCGAAGTAGATACTGAAGTTCTTTTTTTTGCTTTAGTGGAACTTGATCCAGATAAAAAACTAGAAATTCTATCATCATCTCTTTGATTTTTTTTTATATAAAAACTAACGAAAGTTCTTCGAGACATTTTGAAAATTTTTAAAAAATGGTTATATTTATTTGCAAATATATTTTATAATAAAGATAGAAGAATTTCGATTCTTTATATACATTTTTTTCTATCTCATTTTCTCAGTATTTAATAATAACTTCGAATACTTCCTAAATGTATCATCATATTTCTTTTATTAATACAATAAAATATAAATTACAACCCTTCTCTCCTTCTTTTTGATACATCATAATATTATACCCTGATTAATTACATAAATATTAAATTTATGTCGCGAAATATCTTAAGATATGTAATTATAAATAAACTTTACCTTTGATATAACGAGAAAGGTGGTATTATTGTATGCATATATGCATATTACTTAATTTTAAGGATAATTCATTAATTAAATAAATTATTATTAGTATATCTTTCATTTTTTGAAGTATTGTCTATAGA
>PQFF01000215.1:600037-611003 GCA_003547095.1 Diversispora epigaea
TATAAATTTTGGTACGAATTCGGAAATTCCGAATTTTGGTCGAAACTTAAAAATCAATTCAAAATTTCCTGAAATTTCTAAGAGCCGATTTTTTTTTAACAATCAGCCGAAAGTTAACCGAATTTTGATATTGCCGATTTGCCTTATTTCGCTTACAATATTGTGAATGAAATATGCTTATTTTATATATAATTCTTAAATGTCTAATAATCGGCAAGAAACAAGAATTCTTTTAATAAATTCTGAATTTTTGCCGAATTTTATTAATAAGCCAAAATATCATATTTTCGAAATGGATAAGCTGAATTTAGGCAGAATTATTCCGAAATTTTATATTTCCGAAATGTCCATTTCGACAACAAAACAGCGTATCAAAATATTGTACCAAATTTCAGCACGAATTCGGAAATTCCAAATTTTGGTCGAAACTTAACTTAAAGTTGATTTTTAAGTTTCGACCAAAATTCAGAATTTCCGAATTTTGGCTGAAATTTATTAATGGCCGAATTTAGGCTGATTTTTTTTGGCAATCAGCCGAAAGTCGGCCGAATTTTGATATAGCCGATTTGCCTCATTTCGACTAGTGAGTATAATTAATAGCGTATACATTAGCGTAATTGATAGTGTATGCAATAATGTATTCTACAGTGTAGTGAATAGCGTAAAGTACAGTGTAATCAATAACGTAATCTATTATGTATATAAAGGATTGAATTTCTATTTTCTCAATCCTCAGTTAGTTGGTTAGAAAGATCCATTAACTCAATAATAAATTTCTTATAGTTTAATTAAATAATACATTTCTTGATAAATTATTATTTAATTCTTCATAAAAACCTTTATAATAATACTTTGCTGTGTGATCTTAGTATTATTCTTGTTATAAACTATTATTCTGTTTTGTGATCTTAATAATTAGTTTATAATTTCTTAGTGAAATTTTTTTAAATACCCTGCTTAGTGGCTTAGTGATCTCGGTATTTGTTTTAATAATTAGATAACTTGCTGTGTGATCTCGTTATCTTGTATAAATAAGCCTTGCTTAGTGTTCTAGGCTTGAATTCTTAGTAAATTATTATTAAACTTAGTGTTTACCCTTATAAAACCTCACCCCTGCCTCTTTCGCCTTAATTCTGCAATACCTTAATTCCTTCCCAATTATACTTTAATAATAGTATAAATCTTTCAGCTTTAGTAAATTAAGTATAGTGCTGTATGTCTTATAGAAATTAATCCCTACTAATAGTTGTCTGTTTCTGTTTTTTATTTGGAAGGTAAATCACGATCAACAATGGACATCAAAGGAGGACCCCGAAATATTATATTACAAGTCATACTAATAGTTTGCATATCCATCATATAAAAAAAATAAAAATGTCATAAGAATTTATTTGCATAGAATTATACATTTTTGAAAAGTAATAATAATAGTTTGCATAATAATAATCATTTTTATTATAGTTATATGATTAGAATGCATAGCGGATATTATTTTTGTATGGAATATTTTTAAAACGGTAAAATAATAAAAAAAAGGTGAAAGGGCTCATTGTCATAGTACCAAGTCGCTGCATCAAGCTTTAAAGTTATGAGATGCACGATCAATTTGTTCTTTGATGATTGTGTAACTTTATTTCTAAAGATTTACATATAAAATTCCGTTTTCAGACTTCTCTCGCAAATTGTGGAACAGGAAGCGATTTTTCACAAAGGTATTTCTAAGACAGATCGAAAGCCCCGGTTCTTAGCTATAAGGTGATATGTATTTCATCTCTGTAGCATCGATATTCGCCGTGATAATGAGGTTTAAAGCCAAGCAATTGTCAAAACGTCTATATTTTTAAAGATTTACAAGATTTACATATAAAAATTCCGTTTTCAGACTTCTATCACAATTTGTGGAACAGGGAGCGATTTTTCACAAAGATATTTCTAAGACAGATCGAAAGCCCCGGTTCTTAGCTACAAGATGACATGTGTTTCATCTCTGTAGCATCGATATTCATCAAGATAATGAGGTTTAAAGTCAAGCAATTGTCAAAACGTCTATGAAAATTCTTTAAAAACTTTTTTCATAGACGTTTTGACAATTGCTTGACTTTAAACCTCATTATCTTGATGAATATCGATGCTACAGAGATGAAACACATGTCATCTTGTAGCTAAGAACCGGGGCTTTCAATCTGTCATAGGAATACCTTTGTGGAAAATCGCTCCCCGTTCCACAAATTGGGAGTGAAGTCTGAAAACGGAATTTTTATGTGTAAATCTTTAAAAATATTAAATTTTTATAGACGTTTTGACAATTGCTTGACTTTAAACCTCATTATCTTGGCGAATATCGATGCTACAGAGATGAAACACATATCACCTTGTAGCTAAGAACCGGAACTTTCGATCTGTCATAGGAATACCTTTATGAAAAATCGTTCCCTGTTCCACAAATTGTGAAAGAAGTTTAAAACAGAATTTTATGTGTAAATCTTTAAAAATAAAGTTACACAATCGCTTCACGGTGTAATTAATTTGTTCTTTGATGCATCTTATAACTATAAAACTTGATGCAATATAATCAGCCATTTATTGTTCAAACATTTTTTAGTAACATTGATAATCTCTTAAAAAAATATTTAACCAAACCAATTCACGATGCACACCATAAGCAAATGTGTCAGTTTGTATGTTATCGTGTATTTCAAATTCCAATATTCAAAGCTTTAACAAATAACGACAATTCTTTTGAACTATTCTTTGAAAAAGAGGACAATAATAGTTCTAGAGAAATTCCTATAAAAGTAGATAAGGATTGAGAACTAGATTTGCAATCTTTAATTACAATAGTTAACAATGAAGAAATAGTAGAAATTTGGAAAGTCACACGATATAATTATTCAAAATGTTACCAATATATAATTTTACTTAATAATGGAGAACATTTATGTACATGTTTTATGTTCATTACTCATGGTATTGTATATCGGCATTTTTTCAAAGTATTTGTTGAATCTTCTAAATCACAATTTCATTTAATGCTAATTCCTAGTTGTTGGTATAAGGATGAATTTATTCATTCTGAAGAAGTTTATTCTAATGAAATAATAATATGCAATAATAGTTCTAGTTATGACAACACCCAAACCACACTAACTTATACCCGAAAATATACTATTAATGATCTCTCAGAAAAACAAAGTAAACAAATATCACAAAGGAGAATTAAATATGGTATTTTGATGGGTGAAACAAAAAAAGCAGTTCAATTCGCAATTCAAGATGGTGACGACGAGTTAATTAAATTTATTAAAGAATACAATAAAAGAAAAGAAGCTCAACAAATTCAAGCAAAAATAATTAAGCAACAAGAATCGTTAACAAATCGAAAAGTAAATGACAATCAAATAGTTTCAGGTATAAATGGTATTTTAATTGATTCTCAGCAGATATTAAATTCATTAAAACATCAAGCGAAGGGAAAACTACTAACAAAACAATTAAAATCTTCGTATGAACAATCTGGAAACAAATCAAAAAATAAAAATCAAAATGAACATATAGTAACATCAGGAAATTTTTTATATTGAAGGTTATCGGACCAATAACCTTCACAAATATTATGTTTATTATGATAAAGTGAAGGTTATTGAAGGTTATCAATATCAATAACCTCCGCAGTATTATGTTTTATTAATAAAAATGAAGGTTTTCGGTACCAATAACCTTCGTAAATATTATGTTTATGTTAAAGGTATTCGAAGGTTATCGGAGTGAAGGATTTCGAAGGCTTATGTTTAAAAAAATTTACTGATGAAGTTCTACAGTAGTAGATATGTGTTGTAAATGTGGATTGTGTAGTGAAAATGGACATTATCGTAGCACTTGTTCCACAAAAACTTAAAGTATTATTTTAAATAATGTTCATCACATATATAGAGAATATATAATATTTAAAATTTTGTAAGTGAGATATTTCTTGCAATAACTTTATTAAATAAAATCAGTTACATATATAATATATAATTGAAAACCATAAACACTTTTTTATTAAAGATAATATTATAAGTATATTATCAGGAAATTTTTTATGTCGGAAGTTATTGTAATAATTTTGTTTTCAAAGGTTATTGAAGGTTATCGGACCAATAACCTTCGCAAATATTACGTTTATTATGATAAAGTGAAGGTTATTGAAGGTTATCGATATCAATAACCTCCAGAGTATTACGTTTTATCAATAAAAATGAAGGTTTTTGGTACCAATAACGTTCGTAAATATTACGTTTATTATGATAAAGTGAAGGTTATTGAAGGTTATCGGACCAATAACCTTCGCAAATATTACGTTTATTATGATAAAGTGAAGGTTATTGAAGGTTATCGATATCAATAACCTCCAGAGTATTACGTTTTATTAATAAAAATGAAGGTTTTTGGTACCAATAACCTTCGTAAATATTACGTTTATGTTGGAGGTATTCAAAGGTTATCGGAGTGAAGGACTTCAAAGGCTTACGTTTAAAAAAATTTACTGATGATTATCTATACTAAGGTTGAATTCAAATACCAAAAGAATGCCACGATGGGTTTCGGGCTTGTATCAATTTATAATTAATAAGCATATGTATTTGATCTTTACTCATGACAAATACAAATGGAATCATTGGAATAATTAGAATTATTAAAATCCTTTCAAAAAAATAAAATGAATAGGTGAATAAAAAGATAGGCGAATAAACAAGTAGGTGTATTGATGGAAAAGATGAGCGAACAAACGAACAAACGAACAAACGGATGGAAAAAGATGTGAATGAATTGATGAATAGATAGATGGATGGATTAAAAAAATATAATTTATTACATTCCTTACCAGGTAAATTAATTGATTGTCAACTACAAGTATTATATAAAAAAATCCTCCTAATCGTCATCATCATTTGTTATATTTTATATACCTGCCACCCAAATTCAAAATCCAAATGTCGAAATCCCAAATGCCGAAATCCCAAATCCCAAATCCCAAATTATAATTAGTATCTTTTGCCGAAATCCCAAATCTCAAATCCCAAATACTAGTAATTTGTGCATTTTGGCATCCCAAATCCCAAATTATTTGGGATTTGGGCAACACGTATAATGTTTTATTTGATCAATAAATGAATGGATATAAATGGATAGATATATATAAATGGAAAGATTGATGGAAAAGTAAATGAGCGAACAAACGAACGGATGGATAAATGATGGATGGATAAATGGATTGATAGAAGAGAAGATGGAAGAGCAAATGAGTGAGCAAATAAACAAATGAATGGATAAATAAATAATGGATGGGTAGATGAATTGATGAATACACAAAAAAAAATTATTAATATTCCTTACCAGGTAAATTAATTGATTGTCAACTACAAGTATTATATAAAAAAATCGTTATTATCGTTGTTACATTTTTATTTCAATTATATAGCAAATGGATGGATCCAATAAATAAATAGATGTAAATGGATAGATATATATGAATGGAAGGATTGATGAAAGAGCAAATGAGTAAAGAAACGAATGGATTGATAAACGATGAATAGATAAATGGATTGATAGAAGAGAAGATAGAAAAGCAGATGNAATTATGTGGGATTTGGGCAACACGTATAATGTTTTATTTGATCAATAAATGAATGGATATAAATGGATAGATATATATAAATGGAAAGATTGATGGAAAAGTAAATGAGCGAACAAACGAACGGATGGATAAATGATGGATGGATAAATGGATTGATAGAAGAGAAGATGGAAGAGCAAATGAGTGAGCAAATAAACAAATGAATGGATAAATAAATAATGGATGGGTAGATGAATTGATGAATACACAAAAAAAAATTATTAATATTCCTTACCAGGTAAATTAATTGATTGTCAACTACAAGTATTATATAAAAAAATCGTTATTATCGTTGTTACATTTTTATTTCAATTATATAGCAAATGGATGGATCCAATAAATAAATAGATGTAAATGGATAGATATATATGAATGGAAGGATTGATGAAAGAGCAAATGAGTAAAGAAACGAATGGATTGATAAACGATGAATAGATAAATGGATTGATAGAAGAGAAGATAGAAAAGCAGATGAGCGAGCAAATAAAATAAACAAATGAACAGATAGATAAATAATAAATGGGTAGATGAATCGATGAATAAACAAAAAAAATTATTTTCCTTACCAGGTAAATTAATTAATTGTTAATTACAAGTATTATATAAAAAAATTTTTCTCCTAATTATCATCATTGTTGCATTTTTATCTCGATATATAGCGAACAGATGGATGAATAAATGAACGAATGTAAATAGATGGATATATATGAATGGAAGGATTGATGAAAGAGCAGATAAGCGAAGAAATGAACGGATGAATAAACGATAGATGGATAAATGGATTGATAAAAGAGAAGATAGAAGAGTAGATAAGCGAGCGAATAAAATAAACAAATGAACAGATAGATAAATAATGGATAGGTAGATAAATTGATGAATAAACAAAAAAATTATCGTTTCTTACCAGGTAAATTAATTGATTGTCAACTACAAGTATTATATAAAAAAAATTCTCCTCCTAATTACATCAGGAATTATATAGAGGCGTTCTACAACGTTCTACGAATGATATGTATTAATAACGTTCTAGATCGATCTGTTTTATTGCGTATTTCGAACGTTATGTTCTAGAACGATCTGTTCTACAACGTTCTACAAATGATACGTATTTATAACGTTCTAGATCGATCCGGTTTATTGTGTATTTCGAACGTTACGTTCTAGAACGATCCATTCTACAATGTTTTACGAACGATAAGTATAATATCAGTAAATTTTTTTAAACGTAAGCCTTCGAAGTCCTTCACTCCGATAACCTTCGAATACCTCCAACATAAACGTAATATTTACGAAGGTTATTGATACTGAAAACCTTCATTTTTATTAATAAAACGTAATACTCCGGAGGTTATTGATATCGATAACCTTCAATAACCTTCACTTTATCATAATAAACGTAATATTTGCGAAGGTTATTGGTCCGATAACCTTCAATAACCTTTGAAAATGAAATTATTACAATAACCTCTGACATAAAAAATTTCCTGATGAAATAACATTATATAACGGATCGATCTAGTACGTTTTGCGAACTATCAGTATTAATAACGTTCTAGATCGATCCGGTTTATTGCGTATTTCGAACGTTACGTTCTAGAACGATCCATTCTACAACGTTCTACGAACAATAAGAATAAATAACGTTATATAACGGATCGTTCTAGTACGTTTTGCAAACTGTGGAATGCATTTCAAACGATACATATTAATAGCGTTATATAACGTATTATTCTATAACTTTATACGAAATATTAGTATTAATAACGTTATATGGGGACCACCACAGCATAAAGGGGTTTCCAGCGCTTTTTTTTAAATTTTATTGATTTATATCTGATTTTTCGAGAAATAATATTTTTATAAGATTTTAAAAAAGTGCTGGAAACCCTTTTGTTGTGACGGTCCAGAACGTTATTAATTTGATACTAGTGTGTATTCTATAAAAGTTATCAATTCTTATAGTTATTAACTCTTAAAGTTTGCAATACACTATTATAGATCTATTATATTTATTATTATTTTTTTTGTTCAGAGCATAACAAAGGACATTATATTTCTTTTTTTGTCACGACATGTAACCAAAGACATCATATTTCTTTTTTGTCACATGTAGCAGGAGTTTTCTTAAATATAATGAATATTTAATACAAAAATAAAACCATTTTCCCTATAATTTTATTATTTGTTTTTTTGAAATTATCTTATTTATAAATTATTGGATGTTTTATCCTTCATAATGTAGNTGATACTAGTGTGTATTCTATAAAAGTTATCAATTCTTATAGTTATTAACTCTTAAAGTTTGCAATACACTATTATAGATCTATTATATTTATTATTATTTTTTTTGTTCAGAGCATAACAAAGGACATTATATTTCTTTTTTTGTCACGACATGTAACCAAAGACATCATATTTCTTTTTTGTCACATGTAGCAGGAGTTTTCTTAAATATAATGAATATTTAATACAAAAATAAAACCATTTTTCCTATAATTTTATTATTTGTTTTTTTGAAATTATCTTATTTATAAATTATTGGATGTTTTATCCTTCATAATGTAGAGGAATGTATTATGACGCAGTAATATGACGCAGGTAATATGACGCATTATTATGTATTATATGTATTATTATATAACACGTCACATTACCTACTTTCTGTCATAATACCTCTTCTACCTTATGTATTTAATAATTTAATGATTATATTAATAATTTTTTTTAAATTATTAGATGCTTTATCTTTTATGTATTAAATACGATGATTAAAAATAGCGATGCATTTCGTCATATAAAGTTATCAATTCTTATAGTTATTAACTGTAATACACTATGTTATAGATCGATATTTAACGTTTATATTTATTATTATTGTAAAAAGTTATATATAAAAATTTTTATTATTTGTTTTTCAAATTATCTTTTATTTATAATGTCTTTTTAAATTATTGGATGCTTTATCTTAAGGAAGATATTATAACACTGGTAATATTATGATGTATTATATGTATTATTATATAACACGTCACATTACCTACTTGCATTATAATACCCTCCTCTACCTTATGTATTTAATAATTTTAATGATGATTAAAAATAGTTACAATATGAATGCGATGATTAAAAATGGCAAAATAAGGCTTGTTTTATAATCAATACGATGATTAAAAATAGCAATGCATTGTGTATGATTTCGAAATGAGGCTTCATCAGTAAATTTTTTTAAACGTAAGCCTTCGGAGTCCTTCACTCTGATAACCTTCGAATACCTCCAACATAAACGTAATATTTACGAAGGTTATTGGTACCGAAAACCTTCATTTTTATTAATAAAACGTAATACTCCGAAGGTTATTGATATCGATAACCTTCAATAACCTTCACTTTATCATAATAAACGTAATATTTGCGAAGGTTATTGGTCCGATAACCTTCAATAACCTTTGAAAACGAAATTATTACAATTATACTTGCACGCAAAATTATTTTGGGGCCCCGAAATTGCAATTTCGGGGAAAAAAGTCGAAATAGTTTTTCATAGAAGACGAAATTATTTTACTTAAAACCCGAAATTTTTTGACCACCCAGATTTATTCTTTGATTGAAGATACACATAACTGGGTACTTTTTTTACTTCCATATATAGAATATATTCTGCATAAATCTTAAAAAGTCGAAATACCTCAAAAATCCAAAATCAATTTTGGGAACATGTATAATTACAATAACCTCCGACATAAAAAATTTCCTGATGTTGTTTTATAATCAATACGATGATAATTTAATGAGTATTATTTAATAATAAATACGATAATTATAATAAATTATTAAGTGTTTACTGTATATCGAAAGTATATTTGTATTGTTTACTATTATTTGAAAATAATATTTTCAAAAGTTATTTAAGAATGATGTTTTCTTCCAAATCTTTCAATTCAAAAAAATTCATTTCAAGAAATAACAATCAAAGAATATTTTAAATAAACCTTTTTTTTTTATCTTATTATAACAACATGCCTAGAGCTGAACGTAATAGAAATTTATTTGCTTCCGCCATTGCTGGATCTACGTTTTCAGAATCCACCATATCAAGACGTACAAGGCTTGGAACAAATTCATCTGAACCATATTTAGTTGAAGAAGAAAGAGCAACAACTACAACTAGAACGGAAACTAATAATTAAATATTTATGTATTTTACTTATTAATATATCAATATTATTATTAAACCAATTTTTACAATTTTAAAATGTTTCAACAGATTCTATTAATCGATTAATAAGAAAATTTGAATTATTTGAAAAGAAAATGGATTCACTTTTGAACGATAATGCAAATATTAAAAAGAGGCTCAAAAATATCGAGCTTCTTACCGAAATAAACAATGATCCGGATTTTTCGAAAGTAATTATTTTTAATCGAATTATAACGTTATATTTTAGCATATTTTTTTTTTTTTTTTAACCAACGGAGTCTCGCTTCAATACGTTTATTAATAATTTGCAAAGCTGTTGCAATAACGAGCTTTTTAAAAGTAAACTTTTAGAACAAAAAAATTACATATAGAAGCTTGCTAAAACTAAAAACAAATTCTAGTCTACGGCACGGCTCATCGTTGCCAGTTGGTACTGGTAACTGATTTACCAAGACCCGTCCCCGTCCTCTCATGACCAATCTGAGCATGAGATTGCCGGGATCGCGCCCGAACGGCACTCTCAGTTAAATTTTAAAAGTTTTAAATCTCCTGTTGACCGAATTAGAACACATATAAAGAAGGTCTGCCTAGCTAAAATGAATATAAACCCAAAAATAATGAAAACCTTAACACCCTAAAATTATGAAATAAAACCTATAACAAATAAAGAAAAATAAAATTTCCCAGTTCTCCCAAAGAAATCGTTGAGCTCATTCTCAAGATCGTATTCTCCTTCGTCGGCGAAAATCGAACGGGTCCAACGTCTGCTGTTTATTTTTAATGATACACTCATTGCAAACAGTGACCAGGCACGTACCCAAAAATCTCCTTACTTGCCGGTTTTCGTTGAGCTCATCACGTGATTATGATTCCCCAAAATAAAATAAAATAAAACCCAAAATAAAGAAAAATATAATTTTTCAATTCTCCCATAAAGATATTGTTAAGCTCGTTCTCAAAAATTATGTTCTCCTTCGTTGGCGAAAATCGAACGGGTCTAACGTCTGCTGTTTATCTTTAATGATACACTCATTGCAGAAAGTGACCAGGCACGTACCCAAATTCTCCTTGCTTGCCGATTTAATAGTCGAGCTTATCACTAGATTATCTGA
>PQFF01000215.1:616453-727880 GCA_003547095.1 Diversispora epigaea
AAATAAAACCTATAACAAATAAAGAAAAATAAAATTTCCCAGTTCTCCCAAAGAAATCGTTGAGCTCATTCTCAAGATCGTATTCTCCTTCGTCGGCGAAAATCGAACGGGTCCAACGTCTGCTGTTTATTTTTAATGATACACTCATTGCAAACAGTGACCAGGCACGTACCCAAAAATCTCCTTACTTGCCGGTTTTCGTTGAGCTCATCACGTGATTATGATTCCCCAAAATAAAATAAAATAAAACCCAAAATAAAGAAAAATATAATTTTTCAATTCTCCCATAAAGATATTGTTAAGCTCGTTCTCAAAAATTATGTTCTCCTTCGTTGGCGAAAATCGAACGGGTCTAACGTCTGCTGTTTATCTTTAATGATACACTCATTGCAGAAAGTGACCAGGCACGTACCCAAATTCTCCTTGCTTGCCGATTTAATAGTCGAGCTTATCACTAGATTATCTGATCTACCTTTATTGAAAATTGACCCCGTGATGTTGTTTATTTCGTCTCGTGATTGATGAAAACGGATAATTATGATGTTGTCTATTTCGCCTTGTGATTGATGAAAAAGGATAATCATGATATGTTTTGTAACACCTGACTTTGTTTATCTGATCACATGATAAAATTCAGGGTCTAGCTGATTTTTGTATATTCCCCAAAAAATAATAAAATTCCCGTCAGCGAAAATAAAGGAAAGTGAACGGAATATATGGAAATATATTCATAAAATTTTTGTTAAACGCCGTGTTATTGTTATTATTCAGGCTTCCGACCGTTCGTTACTAAAACTCCCCTTCACCTATTTGGCTGCAAGAGCTAGGCTACCCAAGGACTAGTTCGTTTACGTCTTCTTGCCCGAAAAGTTCTGTCCCTATTTAAGAAGACTTCAACTTAAATATTTAATAGTATTTCAGGTTTTGTCTACCCAGTCTCATCCGGCAGAGCCTCTTGCCTCAAACTAGATAGTATTAAATATCTAAGCCTTAGTCTTCTTAGGAGTTTACACCTGCGCAGTTGTTTTCTTGTTCCTCAAAAATTTTGGTTTTACTGATCAGCGGAAAGAGTTGTGTGAATATGAATTGGTTATATTTTAGCATATAGTATATTAATATTTATGATAATTTTAACAAATAAGAATATAATAAACCGAGTCGCCAAAAATATATTTAAAGCAAATATATTTCCTTCTATGAAGGATTTAGTCGATGAAACTGAGCATGTTATATGAAAAAATTTTCCAGATATTTCTGAATCAATGGATTCGCGATACCACTCAAATTTATTCAAAAGAATAAAAGTAAAAGTAAGAAATATTTATTAAATAAAATACGTTATATGTCGTTTTATTTTTTTATATTAAATATTTTTAATAATAGTTGCTGGAAAAACTTTGGGGAATGAGGGGTGGAATCGCTTCCCGAGTCAAATCGGCAATTTTTGAAATCTTTGGGGAATCCCAACTCCCTCGCATTGATTTTCAATCCTCCCCGGCGAAGATTAATTCATGGAAATCAGATTAAAGAGTCCGACATGCTTACCGCAAGCTCTTTGACATTTTTTCTGAAGACCGCACATACGTGCAGGTTATTTTAGAGAGAGTTTGGAAATCTAAGAAGAGGATTTCCAATATGCACATTGCGTGGGGTGTCGCAATCGCTCAACTTTTCTTGAATCCCGATGTCAAGGGGATTATGATTTCCGAAAATTTATTAAAAAAACAAATTAAAATAAATTTTATAAGTATATTATTAAAAATCGTAATATTACGTTATAAATAATTTTTAATATAATTTTATATTTTTTAGCGGAAACTTCAACAAAAACGGCCATTAAGGCCTGAAGAAGGGGAGTTAGATGCGGAAGAAACTTCGGAAGAGGAATCTGAAGAAGAAGAAGAGGAGGGACAAAGTCCAAAAAGGAGAAAAATCTCACGAGGTCATGTTCCTGGTTGTGTTTCTCCCCCTTTAACTTCTCCTTCTTGTCTTCTTCCAGAATCTTTCGATACTGAAAATGAAAGTCGACAATGTGCACGAGAAGTTTTTCAACGTTCACCAGAAGGTCGATGAGAAAGTTGTCGACAACATTCCCAAGAAGGTTGGCGAGAAAGTCGACAACATTCAGGAGAATAAGAAGGTGATACAACTGATGGTGATACAGAACGTGCTGAAATTGTAGGAGAACAATAGAAATGCGTCATATAACGCTATACAATTTTTATATTATTTAATATTTTTTATTATAACATTATTATAACATTATTATTATTTTTATACATTTATCATTTATTATCTATTTATTAAATTTAAAATAAAAATTTATTAACTAAAAATTCATTATTATCAATAAAACGTGGAATAATATCATCAGTAAATTTTTTTAAACGTAAGCCTTCGGAGTCCTTCACTCCGATAACCTTCGAATACCTCCAACATAAACGTAATATTTACGAAGGTTATTGGTACCGAAAACCTTCATTTTTATTAATAAAACGTAATACTCCGAAGGTTATTGATATCGATAACCTTCAATAACCTTCACTTTATCATAATAAACGTAATATTTGCAAAGGTTATTGGTCCGATAACCTTCAATAACCTTTGAAAACGAAATTATTACAATAACCTCCGACATAAAAAATTTCCTGATGATATATTATATCGTTTATTGCTTCTATTTCTATTAAATTAAATATATTTGTTTTTTCTAATAATAGGCATTCGTATAAATATGAATTTACCGATGATATGAAATCATACCACTGCACGAGTGCGAGATGCATTGGTTCTTCATAATTCATTATTATTTCAGTTATTAAAAGAACCTATTTATAAAATATTAATAATAATTAAATATTCATCATTATTTTACAAGATATTAATTTTGATCTTTACCTGAACAAAGCATACACCATTATCTGATGTGTATTCAAAGATTTCATCTGCATTCATTTCAACTGCAATATTACTAAATATAGGTTTTTTATGGAATTTATTTGTAGCATGCATTATTGAACCAAATTTTAACGTCACACCACCATATATATGAAATATCATATCAATTTTTTCGTGTTCAGATAGATTTTGATAATAGATTTCTAGATATACATCTAAACACTCCAAAAATTTTTCAAAGCCAAGTTTCATTTCTTTTTCGAGGTCTGGGTCATTCATTTTTGTTTGAATATAAATTTCAGCATTTTGTATACAAAATTCATATAATTTTTTTGAATATTTTAATGCTATTGGAGTTTTTGGTATTTCTTTTGAGGAACTTTCTATTATGATAGCTTTGCGACGAATCTAAAGAAAAATATGTTAATATAAATTTAATAACGTTATATAACGATTTTTACCAAAAAAGAATACTTACAATTTTCATTATTTGTTTTTCAATTTCTTTTTTATTTGTTAATTTATAAGGCTTTTTGACATAATCTTTATGGAGGCTTTCATATGTTTCTGTTGTATACTCATTAATGGCACCAAATTTACGAATTGAAGAGCAAATATGGAACACCCACGAATGTAATTTAGGGAATTGAAGCTCAGATTTTGAATGTTCTTTAAATAGTTTAATAAAAAGTTTTGCCCATTCATTTATTGATTCCTGAAATTATTTAGAAAAAATTTTAATAAAAATCGTTATACAACAAATTAAAATATTATATAAAGATATATATTGTTACTTGCAGAAGAGTTACATCAGATTCTTCATAATTTTCTTTTCTTGATAATAAATACATTTTGTTCCATTTTAAATATACTTCAGTAATTTTGTTATTTTTAATAAAATTCAGACTTCCGGAATCTTCGTAAAGTTTGTCTACAATAAAAACCATTATTTTCATAAGGCTCCGATATTCCGAAGCGGTAAGTAAGGTAAGATGTAAAAAACCGTTGGGAAACGATTTTAGATCTTTATAGTGGGAAATTTTTGTAATGCGACGATTCATTTCATCGATAACAGATTTTCCACATTGTTTATTAATTANAAGAAAAATATGTTAATATAAATTTAATAACGTTATATAACGATTTTTACCAAAAAAGAATACTTACAATTTTCATTATTTGTTTTTCAATTTCTTTTTTATTTGTTAATTTATAAGGCTTTTTGACATAATCTTTATGGAGGCTTTCATATGTTTCTGTTGTATACTCATTAATGGCACCAAATTTACGAATTGAAGAGCAAATATGGAACACCCACGAATGTAATTTAGGGAATTGAAGCTCAGATTTTGAATGTTCTTTAAATAGTTTAATAAAAAGTTTTGCCCATTCATTTATTGATTCCTGAAATTATTTAGAAAAAATTTTAATAAAAATCGTTATACAACAAATTAAAATATTATATAAAGATATATATTGTTACTTGCAGAAGAGTTACATCAGATTCTTCATAATTTTCTTTTCTTGATAATAAATACATTTTGTTCCATTTTAAATATACTTCAGTAATTTTGTTATTTTTAATAAAATTCAGACTTCCGGAATCTTCGTAAAGTTTGTCTACAATAAAAACCATTATTTTCATAAGGCTCCGATATTCCGAAGCGGTAAGTAAGGTAAGATGTAAAAAACCGTTGGGAAACGATTTTAGATCTTTATAGTGGGAAATTTTTGTAATGCGACGATTCATTTCATCGATAACAGATTTTCCACATTGTTTATTAATTAAAATTTTTGTAAAGTTTAATTGATGTTGGAAAAGGCCAAGATCAAGGTGATGTATTCTATCGGGTACTGTAGCGGCATATATGTTGATATTCCTATTAAATTTTAAATTTTGATTAATACTTTTATTATTTTATTTAAAATTATAAAATTCAAAATTATAAAATTCCATACTTACGGGACACTCCAAAAAAAATTTCGTACGTTTTCGATACTAACGTTTTTTCCCGTATTATTTTTATAATATAATTTCATATTATTGTGAGATCTTGATTCTATTGATTGNTTCATTTTATCCATTAGTTTTCTACTTTGTTCTATGTTTTTGGAAAGAGGTGATGTCAGTAGGTTTGAATGTTTATTAAAAAAACGTATTATTGCGTTTCCGGCTTTATTATTTAGATTATGTTGGATAACTAATGTCATTAAGTCAGCGTAGGTATTATTTGGAAATTCTTCTTCTGCTGATTCGAATTTTTCAGATTCCTCAGATTTATTTTCAGTTTTATCAGATTTGCATTCAGATTCGGTTTCGGTTTCGGTTTTATCAGATTTGGATTTGGATTCATCAGTTTCAAATTCAGGTTCTCTGGATGCAGGCTCTTCATATCGTATGGATGCGAATTCTTCGAATGTTAGGCTATTCATACTTTGCGGAAGTTCATCTATTTCAACTTTATAATTTATATTGGTTACATATATTTGATAATAATCGAAAGATTATAATAAGAAATTTTTACACACCTTGCATAATGTCACTGGTTTCGTTGCTTCTTGAACTAAACATAGGTTCATCATCCGATATATAAATTATTTCATTATTCGCTATTATCCTATATAAATAATAAATTATNCCTATTAAATTTTAAATTTTGATTAATACTTTTATTATTTTATTTAAAATTATAAAATTCAAAATTATAAAATTCCATACTTACGGGACACTCCAAAAAAAATTTCGTACGTTTTCGATACTAACGTTTTTTCCCGTATTATTTTTATAATATAATTTCATATTATTGTGAGATCTTGATTCTATTGATTGCTATTTAAGTTTATATTTGATAAATCTTCCTTGGAAACGAGGCAAAAATGACAGGGGTAATTTGATTTCGTTAATTTATATATTAATGCAAATGTGCATGCTTCGGGCCAGTCAGAAATTATCATAAAAATTCTAGGAAAACACCAAAATATACTATTATTTAATTTTAATTCTATACCATTATCGTCATATAACGGAGACAACAAAAATTTGAGAAATTTATAAAAAGTTTTACAGACTATATTTTTATGTTCTTCGGATATTTTTTGAGTATCATCTTTTGCTTTTATAATAGGAAGATATGCTAATAATTGTTTTACATCCGGTTTATTTCTACGCCATGTTATGATATTGCCTAGAGTTACAAAAATTGGATGCAAGGTATTTTTTCCAAGAGAGTCAGTTGTTGAAGCGTCAGAATATAATATGATTGATAATAGATATGAACCAGTTGGTAAAGTTTTTTCAGTTCGTGCCCACCAATTAGAGGTGTATTGCTCATTGTAATTTCTATTATTATTTGTCTATAAAACGGTATANATTTGGATTTGGATTCATCAGTTTCAAATTCAGGTTCTCTGGATGCAGGCTCTTCATATCGTATGGATGCGAATTCTTCGAATGTTAGGCTATTCATACTTTGCGGAAGTTCATCTATTTCAACTTTATAATTTATATTGGTTACATATATTTGATAATAATCGAAAGATTATAATAAGAAATTTTTACACACCTTGCATAATGTCACTGGTTTCGTTGCTTCTTGAACTAAACATAGGTTCATCATCCGATATATAAATTATTTCATTATTCGCTATTATCCTATATAAATAATAAATTATTAAAAAATTAATAATATTATATAACAAATTTTATGATATTTCATTAATATTGATTATATCTTGCTCAGGCGTAATTATATCAAATTCATTTTGAATTTCTTCAGAACTACTAGAACTACTTGAATCATAATTTTCAGAACATCTTTTTACATGCTGACTGTAAGCAGAACGGCTTGAAAGAACATGATTACAAAACGGACATTCAAAAGCTATTGTTATCATTAAATGAATAATTGGAAGGAATGATTAATAAAATGAATTGAATTTGGTTCATTTAAATACTTTAATGTTATAAATTATAATCATTATTTAATGATTATAAATTTCCAAATTTAATATTACTTGAAAATTACTTGTTTATTATTAATTTAAAACATAATACAACGTTATATATTAAATGATTATCATTTTTTTTCTAATATATTAAACATTTATTTAATTAAAGATAATGAAAATTCTTCAAAAGGAAGTTCATAAATCATAAAATATTCGTAACATATTTATTTGAAAATAACATAACATCTCAAACAAAGAAAGAAAATGCCGTGAAACAAGTTATATAGAAGGAATTTAATTTATAACATGATACTCCTCACTACATTAAAGGAAGGAACCCCATATGTACATTTTATAGAAGGGAATAGATTATCAAATCGGTGAGAAAATCAGATTAAAAATAAAATATTCCGTATTACATATAAACCATTGTTTATACTGTTATACAGATCTATATATGCATGATCAGGAATGATCTGCATTATCGATTAATCAAATGATAAAATACTATTTAAACCCCTACCTTATAAAGGTTGTTTACTTACCACAAAAAATGAAGGGATAACTTTAAGTGAAAAATTTCGAACTAAGTTTCGAAATTTTTTATCTTATACACTCATTTAATAATTACTTTTTTTTTGTTTCACTTTTATAATTTTACAATATGATGCCAAGTAATTACAAAAATTCTTTATTTACATTATATATATTAAATATAATAAAAAAATATATTAAATTTTTCATCGAAAAAAAACATTATATAATGTAATATTCTCGATTTTTTTTTGCAAAAAGTCCAATTTCAAAAATACTTTTTTTTTAATTTTCAAAAATTTTTTTTTTCAATTTCAACTAACTACACCAAAGAATATATCGCACATACATGCAGATATTTTAGAAAGAGAAAAAATAATGGTAAATATAAATATTTAATTTATTTGTTAAAGAAGCAGGGATAAATCTATATAAAGAGTAAAATAATATATTATTTGAGATAAAATAATGTCAAAATATAATTTAAAGAAGAGAATATAATAATATATATATATATATAATGAAATGTTTCGTTATATATTCAAAATGTAATAAATAAAAATATATTTTNAATGATTAATAAAATGAATTGAATTTGGTTCATTTAAATACTTTAATGTTATAAATTATAAATTACTCGTTTATTATTAATTTAAAACGTAATACAACGTTATATGTTAAATGATTATCATTTTTTTTCTAATATATTAAACATTTATTTAATTAAAGATAATGAAAATTCTTCAAAAGGAAGTTCATAAATCATAAAATATTCGTAACATATTTATTTGAAAATAACATAACATCTCAAACAAAGAAAGAAAATGCCGTGAAACAAGTTATATAGAAGGAATTTAATTTATAACATGATACTCCTCACTACATTAAAGGAAGGAACCCCATATGTACATTTTATAGAAGGGAATAGATTATCAAATCGGTGAGAAAATCAGATTAAAAATAAAATATTCCGTATTACATATAAACCATTGTTTATACTGTTATACAGATCTATATATGCATGATCAGGAATGATCTGCATTATCGATTAATCAAATGATAAAATACTATTTAAACCCCTACCTTATAAAGGTTGTTTACTTACCACAAAAAATGAAGGGATAACTTTAAGTGAAAAATTTCGAACTAAGTTTCGAAATTTTTTATCTTATACACTCATTTAATAATTACTTTTTTTTTGTTTCACTTTTATAATTTTACAATATGATGCCAAGTAATTACAAAAATTCTTTATTTACATTATATATATTAAATATAATAAAAAAATATATTAAATTTTTCATCGAAAAAAAACATTATATAATGTAATATTCTCGATTTTTTTTTGCAAAAAGTCCAATTTCAAAAATACTTTTTTTTTAATTTTCAAAAATTTTTTTTTTCAATTTCAACTAACTACACCAAAGAATATATCGCACATACATGCAGATATTTTAGAAAGAGAAAAAATAATGGTAAATATAAATATTTAATTTATTTGTTAAAGAAGCGGGGATAAATCTATATAAAGAGTAAAATAATATATTATTTGAGATAAAATAATGTCAAAATATAATTTAAAGAAGAGAATATAATAATATATATATATATATAATGAAATGTTTCGTTATATATTCAAAATGTAATAAATAAAAATATATTTTATTCATAAGCCACGTAATACAAGAAAATCCAAAATCAACAATAACAATAAAGAAGCAACGGCGACATCATCAACGTCAGTTTCAACTCCTACTTCGGCATCAAGATCAATAGCAACAACAAGATCAACTTTAAAATTAACATCAAAATCAATCCCAACAAAATCAAAATCTTCCGTTTCAACTCTTACCACGTTAACTCCAACTGCATCGACTCCAACTGCATTAACTTCTACTGCATCAACCACTACTGCATCAACTACTACTGTATCAACTACTACTGCATCGATTACTACTACATCAATTCCTATTGAATCAACTCCTACTGTATCAACTCCTACTGCATCAACTCCTACTGCATCAACTCAATTCGCATCTTTTCCAATTTTCAAAAAAAAATCCCAATCATCATCTTCATTGGATAAAGCTAACAAAAAAAAGCAAACTAATAAATTTGGGGGTAATAAACGTTATATATCGGTTTTGAAAATAATTAAATATATTATAAGATAATTAATGTTGAATTTCTACAATTTAGATGAAAAAACGAATCAAAAAATAATGAATACACTACTAGAAATAAAAAAAGACATAACTGAAATAAAAAAAGATATTACCGAAATAAAAAAAAATGGAAATGATTCAAATAATTCGAAAGAACAGAAGAAATCGGAAGAATTATATTTAAATGTAAGAATTTTGTTATACTTTATTTTCTATATATATAAATAAAAATTAATTATAAATATTTTTTACAGGAGATAGCCAATATTGTATCGGAACCATTTATAGAAACGGATATGTACCCGGACTCAGAAAAATTAAAAAAAGAAACAAAGAACTACATAAATTCGACCAATTCTGGATTTCTTGCAAAATATTCGGAAAAANAACAAAAAAAAGCAAACTAATAAATTTGGGGGTAATAAACGTTATATATCGGTTTTGAAAATAATTAAATATATTATAAGATAATTAATGTTGAATTTCTACAATTTAGATGAAAAAACGAATCAAAAAATAATGAATACACTACTAGAAATAAAAAAAGACATAACTGAAATAAAAAAAGATATTACCGAAATAAAAAAAAATGGAAATGATTCAAATAATTCGAAAGAACAGAAGAAATCGGAAGAATTATATTTAAATGTAAGAATTTTGTTATACTTTATTTTCTATATATATAAATAAAAATTAATTATAAATATTTTTTACAGGAGATAGCCAATATTGTATCGGAACCATTTATAGAAACGGATATGTACCCGGACTCAGAAAAATTAAAAAAAGAAACAAAGAACTACATAAATTCGACCAATTCTGGATTTCTTGCAAAATATTCGGAAAAAAGATGGAATTCGTATTTTGAAAAAAGTATTCATAATAAGGTCTATAATTTAATTAATAATTTACTTTATATTAAATGACATTTAATAAAAAATGACGTTAAATAACGTTTTATAATATAGTTGCTATTGAAACTTCGATCAAAGAGGGGCAATATGGTTGCCAAAATTAAATCGTCAATATTTTCTACCTTTGACGAAGATTCATTACCAAGTATTAATACCAGCGCGACGGAAAAAGAAATAATGGATTGAAAAAAAAAAGAAATTAGAAAAGCATTCAAAAAATTACATAAAAAGATAAATAAAGACGATGACGATGAAAAACTAACATGGTGTAATAGAATATTACAAAAAGCTTTTACAAATCCCGCTAAGAAAACAAAATACCTCCTTGCGTTTACCATAGGAGTAATTGAAATAATTCTTGATCCCGATAATGGAAGTATACAAATAAAAGACGTAATCATGAAATCAAAAATCAGAAAATATATAGTAAGTTTTATTTAGATATTAATTTATTGAAGACACCAGAAAAACAAAAAAAACGTTAAATATCGTTATAATTTAGGATAAAATCGAAAATGGAAATATCTATATTTCATCATCAGAATCAGAATCATCCCAGAATCCGTCTCAGAATTTGAAAAGGATAACAATGACAATATAAATGAAGACAACAAAGATGATAGCGTAATTTATATTGACTCTAATGAAGAAAACGATATAAATTTGGACGAATACAATATAGATGAAAGCGATATGGAATGAAAAATGATATTTATTACTTTAATATTTTAAAAAATTCATAACGAAATAATATTTTTTTATATATTTCATGTAATAATTATAATAAAAGTAAAATAATAGTTAATAAAAGAAAATAATAAAGATTGAAATTAAATTTTATATTCAAAAAAAGTGTAATTTTTGAAAAAAACGAATAAATTAAATTAAAAAACGTTATTTAACGATAAATTTAATAAAAAAAATGCAAATAAACATTAAAGCAATTAATCCGACGTTCTAGATTACAATAAATACGTTCTGCTCGTCTATGTTATTAAACGATGCTTTAAATATCATTATATATCGCGTAAAAACGAACATTTCGTACCATACTAACTAACGATAATAAACACCAATATACAACGTTATTAATACGAAACGTTCGTTATACGTTCTAAAACGGCGATATATAACGTTATATATACACCGTTCATTAAACGTAATATAAACGGTACGTATTTATAGCGTACTAGAACGTTACGTTCTAGTACGTAGGTGTCGTTCTAGAACGCAATACGAACGTTCTGTCCATAGAACGTTATATAACATTATATAAAAATTACTGATGTATCATTATCGTTACATTTTTATCTCGATATATAGTGAACGGATGGATCAATAAATGAATGGATGGATATATATGAATGAAATTGATGGAAGAGCAGATGAGCGAATAAACGAACAAACAGATGGATAAACGATGGATGAGTAAATGGATTGATGGAAGAGCAGATGAGCGAACAAACAAAAAATAGATAAATAAAATGATAGATGGGTAGATAAATTAATAAATAAATAAATGGATAAATTAAACAAAAAAAATAGTTTATTGTTAATATTCCTTATCAGCAGGGTTGTGGTCGTACACTGTACTATTCAAAATTTAAGTACAGTATAGTATTCGTACTAGTACGTACAGTACGCGTACAATTTAGTACATCGATCAGGTGAACACATTAACCAATTAAAATCATTCATATTATATGATTCACCAATCATGTGAACAAATTAACTAATTAAAATTATTTATATCATATGATTCGTCAATCAGGTGAAAGCATTAACCAATTAAACTTCATGATTCAGATTTGTACTAATGTACTAATTTCAAAATCTTCAAGTACAAGTACTGTACTAGTACTGTACTGTACTGTACTTAGTACAGTACAGTACAAATTCCCAACCCTGCTTACCAGGTAAATTAATTGATTGTCAATTACAAATATTATATAAAAAAATTCTCCTCCTAATCATCATCATCATTGTTACATTTTCATTTCGTGAATAGATGAATCAATAAATGAATGGATATAAATAGATAGATATATATGGAACAAACAAATAAACGAATGAATAGATAAACGATAGATAAGTAAATGAATTGATGGAAGAATAGATGAACAAACGAATAGATAAATTGATGAATAAATGAATGGATGGAAGTACAGATGAATGAATAGATAGATAANAGTATTCGTACTAGTACGTACAGTACGCGTACAATTTAGTACATCGATCAGGTGAACACATTAACCAATTAAAATCATTCATATTATATGATTCACCAATCATGTGAACAAATTAACTAATTAAAATTATTTATATCATATGATTCGTCAATCAGGTGAAAGCATTAACCAATTAAACTTCATGATTCAGATTTGTACTAATGTACTAATTTCAAAATCTTCAAGTACAAGTACTGTACTAGTACTGTACTGTACTGTACTTAGTACAGTACAGTACAAATTCCCAACCCTGCTTACCAGGTAAATTAATTGATTGTCAATTACAAATATTATATAAAAAAATTCTCCTCCTAATCATCATCATCATTGTTACATTTTCATTTCGTGAATAGATGAATCAATAAATGAATGGATATAAATAGATAGATATATATGGAACAAACAAATAAACGAATGAATAGATAAACGATAGATAAGTAAATGAATTGATGGAAGAATAGATGAACAAACGAATAGATAAATTGATGAATAAATGAATGGATGGAAGTACAGATGAATGAATAGATAGATAAACAAACACTGGTCGAATGAACAAAAATCGGAATCCTATTGATGGCGGAAATATGCATAAATCGAATATCCTATTTGTGAAAATTCATAAATCGGAAATTTCTATTTATAAATCAGAAAAAATCGACTGCCTATATTTAATAAATCTTAGCAAATTTAGCCATCAATCAAAATCTTATTCATGATAAAACTGTCCTATTTTTTTCCATTTGACCAGTGAAACAAACAAACAGATAAATAGGTGGATAAATGGATGATCGATGTTAAATAGATAGATGGATAGATGAATAGATAGAAAGATAAACAAACAAATAAACGAATTGATAGATAAACGATGGATAGATAGATGAATTAATATACAAATTGATGTATAAATGGATGGATGGAAGAACAAACGAATAAATAAATGATGGATGGGTAGATGAATTGATATATCTGGAATTATATAGAAGCGTTCTAGGACGCTATATATACGAAACGTCCGGAGAACGCACTAGAACGGTGTGTTCTAGTACGCTATATATACGAAACGTTCGGAGAACGCACTAGAACGGTACGTTTTAGTACGCTATATATACGAAACGTTCGGAGAACGCACTAGAACGGTGCGTTCTAGTACACTATATATATGAAGCATTCGGAAAACGCACTAGAACGGCATATTTAATACGCTATATGAATGTAGGTGGTATTCGTAGGACGCTATAGATCGGTGTATTTTAGATGCACTAGAACATTTATATTTAATTTCTGATGTAGGTAGATGAATTAATATAAATGGATGATCAATGTCAAATGGATAGATGGAAAGATGAAAAGATATACAAATTGATGAATTGATGTATAAATGGATGGATAGATTAAACAAAAAAATAATTCTTACCTTCACCTTCTCCTCCCAATCATTATTTTTATTTTGATGTATAGAATGAAATTAATGGTTCGCGATAATTTGTGTACATAATATAATTAGAATAAAAAATGAAATTAGAATGTGAAAAATCTGGTAGTAAAAAGAGAATGCAGATTGCTTTATTATTCTAGTTCCGGAGGCAATGGATTTTAAATTTTTAAACATGAATTTATATTAAAAAAGTTGTTTTTGATATTTTTGAGATAAGGATTAAATATAAAAAAAAAGATTTGATTATTTTAATTTATATAAACCAATAAAATTTACGTTCCGCAAAAAAATTTACAGGGAGGTGAGCAATATTTCAGCTCACCCTGGGTGAAGAATAACATTACTCTATTATAATATTTTCGAATAAAATATTATAATTATAATATTATATTATAATTATCGAATAAAATATTATAATTATAATATTTTATTCGAAAATATTATAATTATCAAATAAAATATTATAATTATAATATTTTATTCGAAAATATTATAATTATTGAATAAAATATTAAATATAATATTATAATTATAATATTATAATTATAATATTATAATTACAATATTATAATTATACTTGCATGTAAAATTATTTTGGGATCCTGAAATTACAATTTTGGAGAAAAAAGTCGAAATAGTTTTTCATAGAAGACGAAATTATTTTACTTAAAACCTGAAATTTTTTAATTACCCAGATAAATTCTTTGATTAAAGATACATATAACTAGGTACTTTTTTTACTTCCATATATAGAATAGATTCTGCATAAATCTCAAAAAGTCAAAATATCTCAAAAATTCAAAATCAATTTTGGGAACATGTATAATTATAATTATAATATTTTCGAATAAAATATTATAATTATAATATTATATTTAATATTTTATTCGATAATTATTAGGGCTTAGAACCGGGTTTATATAATCCGGTTTCACCCGGATACCGCGGGTGACCCGGTTGAAACTTTCGAAACCGGATCATCCGCGTGATATTTTATATTTATTATAATTTGATCCGGTTTATCAATCCGGTTTGTAAATCCGGATCAAATTAGACACGTGCAACGCTCTGATTGGTTGATTTATTCATCAGAGCTTATTTAAAAAATTTTTTTTAAAAAAATATTAATGTTAATATTTTTATAATTATTTTTTTTTGTAGCTACGGTTCATAGGAAGACTTTCATATAACTGACTAATTATGTTGTACAAATTTTTAATAGATATTGTAACTTTTTATATATGTCATGTGATATTATTGGATGACAATTACGCGTTAAAAATAAAAAATTTATTTAAAAAGTTAATAATATAATAATTTTTACATTTGTAATTTATTAGTATAATCAAAAATATTAAATTAAATAAAATAATTTTTTTAAATATTTATTGCGATTGAAACTTCTGTAATGCTTCTTCCAATGTAAACTTTACACATCTTACTGGTTCATTTTCATCATTATCATCACAAAACTTGTAAACGTTCTAATAAAGATTGGACTTGTTCATCAATACCATTTTGTAGAAATGAAAGGCAATGTAAACATTTAAACCCGTTATTAACATAACAAAAATTATGGTATGTGTGACCACAAGCTAGAATTTTGACATCTGTATCTAAAAGAACAGAACAATTAGATGAATCACAATAACAAAGTAGATTTGGTTTAAAACCTAAAGGAAGATGACTCAATTCTGCTTCAGGCATTTTCATTGAAGCTAATGAAACAATAGTATTAATTTTGCCTTTGCCTTTTCTTTTTGAAGATGAGCTTATATTCTGTAATGGAAATTCTAAGAATGCATTATCATGAAATATGCGTGAATAAATATTAGAAAAACACTGCAATAGAAAACAAGCACTTATCTTTGTTAAATTCAAAATATCTCGTGCAGAATATTCATATGTTGCCCATGTCGATGTATTTGCAAAATTTTCCTTAANATTTTATATTTATTATAATTTGATCCGGTTTATCAATCCGGTTTGTAAATCCGGATCAAATTAGACACGTGCAACGCTCTGATTGGTTGATTTATTCATCAGAGCTTATTTAAAAAATTTTTTTTAAAAAAATATTAATGTTAATATTTTTATAATTATTTTTTTTTGTAGCTACGGTTCATAGGAAGACTTTCATATAACTGACTAATTATGTTGTACAAATTTTTAATAGATATTGTAACTTTTTATATATGTCATGTGATATTATTGGATGACAATTACGCGTTAAAAATAAAAAATTTATTTAAAAAGTTAATAATATAATAATTTTTACATTTGTAATTTATTAGTATAATCAAAAATATTAAATTAAATAAAATAATTTTTTTAAATATTTATTGCGATTGAAACTTCTGTAATGCTTCTTCCAATGTAAACTTTACACATCTTACTGGTTCATTTTCATCATTATCATCACAAAACTTGTAAACGTTCTAATAAAGATTGGACTTGTTCATCAATACCATTTTGTAGAAATGAAAGGCAATGTAAACATTTAAACCCGTTATTAACATAACAAAAATTATGGTATGTGTGACCACAAGCTAGAATTTTGACATCTGTATCTAAAAGAACAGAACAATTAGATGAATCACAATAACAAAGTAGATTTGGTTTAAAACCTAAAGGAAGATGACTCAATTCTGCTTCAGGCATTTTCATTGAAGCTAATGAAACAATAGTATTAATTTTGCCTTTGCCTTTTCTTTTTGAAGATGAGCTTATATTCTGTAATGGAAATTCTAAGAATGCATTATCATGAAATATGCGTGAATAAATATTAGAAAAACACTGCAATAGAAAACAAGCACTTATCTTTGTTAAATTCAAAATATCTCGTGCAGAATATTCATATGTTGCCCATGTCGATGTATTTGCAAAATTTTCCTTAATCCCATTATCATCTAACCGTAATTGATTAATATAGCGACCACATTTAATAATTTGTTGAGCTTCTGTATGTTTTTGTGTACTTCTTCGTAGAAAACTATGAAATATTTCTACAGTTGAATCTGAAAACTTTGGAAGTTCAGCTTTAATAATCTCCAAAATTGAATGATTGTTTAATTCCCAATAAAAAATATTAGAGAGACGGAATTTAAGGAATATTGTCCAAACCCGAAAACAAGATTCCAAATATGCATCAAAATCTCCAGATCGAAAAAACACAGCATAAATATCCAAAACAAGAGGAATTGTATTGTCAAGAAGATCTTTAAGTGCAAGGTATTCAGCATCTTTACAAAATCCAAATTTTTTCTCAACAGTTGTAGAAATTTCTTGCCAAGCACTACGAGCAATTTCTAAAAGTAATTTAATTTGCCATGGCTTAGGTTTTTGTGCAAGAGGCTTTCGATCTCCAAATATATATTTATACATCTCTAAAAAAAATGGTCGATATTGAAGAAATATCAGTTCTTGACTATTTAATGAAATATGTAAAGGATCTATAATTGGAAGAAAAGATAAAATATTATCAGTAATCTTGGATAAATTATGATAACATAAATAACGAGATATTGCTGTTCTAAGTTAAATTTGACCCGGCCAATCAGCAACAATTGGAATAATATATCCGTTCTGAATATATTGTTGCATTGCTGGAACACTTGTAACAACATTAATAGCTTTAATATATGCATCTAAAGAATGAAGATTATTTTCCTGTAAATCAATAATAGTATCTTTCATAGAACGGATATTACGTTTTTCTTTTAATCTAACATCATAATTACGTACAGTTAACTCCTCTATTTTTGTATCATCATTAACTATTCGAAAATTCCAACGTTGATTATGTGAAATACTATAAAATGCCATAAATTTATTTTCTATATTTATTTTAATTAATTCAGCATCAACTAATTTAGGATTATGTATATTTAACTTCGGAATTGCATTTTGTGTAGTAATCGGATTTATTAAAATCGTTGCTAAATGTGCAGCAGTAGATGTAGTAGTGGTATTTAGCATCTGTTTTGCACCAATATTCAATATTAATGCTTCATTTGCATGTTTGGTAAGTTCAAAATCAATAATTTTTGTGTGCTCTTCTGATGCAGAAGTTTTATGTCGTGTAATTGTGCGAGATGTTGTAGCTACTCCTAAATTTGCAAGTGTATCTATCGAAGTATTGGATGCACCGGTTGAATCCAAATACATTGTTAAATCCCTCTTAGCACTATTAACAAATTTGTTTCGAATTCCACAGAGAAAGTAACATATAAATAATAGCTGTTTTTTTGCAAACTCCTGTGAATCCTTATTCTTTGATGATGCATTAGATGAAAGGTATAACTCATCAAAAACTCTAATCTTACATCCTCTTCTTCCATAACCATTCTAAATAAATCAAATGAATATATTGTTGATTTGTTTTCTTTATTTTCACGAGTATATAAAATATTTGTTATTACTTCTACTGCTTTGGAAAAAGATAAATAATTAGTATTCTCCATTTCATTTGTCATATTAACTTCGGGTTGCCTAACTTAGCTTGTGTATGACGTTGAAATTCAATTGAACTTCTTGTCACAATTCCATTATAACAGTTTAAGCATATTGTATCACCTAAATGGACATATTCTGGTAAAGTACAGTTAGCTTGTCCTTTGGAAATAACAAACTCGGTTACCTTTTTCCAATTAGTTGACTGTCTTTGACATATAGTAATTACACATGGACCAGTAATATTAGTAATTCGTGGCATTTTTTTGTTCTATGAAAAGTTCTCTGGGTTTAAGATTCTTTTTAGATTCTTTTGTCTAGTAAGTTTTAACAGTATTTCGAAACTAAAAAATGATTTTTAGATATATGTATTATGTAGATTATCAAGATCGGAAAATGTACTTTAAACAATATAAATTCGATTGACCAATCACGTGAAAGTCCCCCTATGAAGCTACGGTTTTTAAATTTTTTAAAATATTTATTTTTTATTTTTTAATAAAAAATATTTATTTTTTATTTTTTAATACAGCTACGACTTCTTGAAATCGCAGCGGATGGGCAAAGGTAAGTTCGATTTTTATTCTTTTATAAATAAATAAATATTTACTTTCTCTTTTTTAGGTTCGTGGCGGACATGTATAAAGATCTTAGAATCAAGTTCGTGGGGTTCGTGGGGTTCGTGGGGTTTATAGTTATTCGGAATCGTGACGGCTGCGCGAAGGTACGTTTTATTTTTTATTTTTTTTTTATTTTTATTTTTATAAATAAATACTTACCTTCTATTCTTTACCTTCTCTTCTCTCCTCTCCTAGGCTCGCAACGGATGTACAAGAGGTTTTAATAATAATAATACTTACCTTCTCTCAAAATCGGGCTTGTAGATTCGTAGGTTCGTGAGGGTTCTATTAGACGATTTATAAGGTAGGTTCTTTTTGTTTTTTATTTTTTTATAGTATACTTACCTTCTCTTCTCTCCTCTTCTCTCCTCTTCTCTCCTAGGTTCGCGACGGACGTACGATAGGTTTTAATAATAATAATACTTACCTTCTCCCCTTAGAATCGGGCTTGTAGGTTTGTGGGTTCGTGGGGGTTCTATTAGACGATTTATAAGGTAGGTTCTTTTTATTTTTTATTTTTTTATAGTATACTTACCTTCTCTTCTCCCCTCTTCTCTTCTAGGTTCGCGACGGACGTACGAGAGGTTTTAATAATAATAATACTTAATTCTTTAATAATAATAATACTTACTTTCTTTCCTTAGAATCGGGTTTATAGGTTGTGGGTTTGTGGGGTTCTGACAGATGATTTATAAAGTAAATTCACTTTTTTATTTTTATTTTTAATAGTATATTTGCCTTCTCTCCTTAGAATAAAATATGTTTTTTATTTATATTATTTTGTACTTTATCCATTAATTCGTATAATTTTGTACTTCCTATTAATTTGTACTTTCACCTATTAATTCATAGATGTTAATTGATAATCAATCTTTTTTTTTTAATTATTTCTTCTAAAATGAGTGATATTGGTGAAGTAGAGGTAATAATTAGTGACCATGAATATAATCACTTTGAATCTGATACTGTCAATGATGATATTGGTCCTTCACCAATGTCTATTAGTAGAGAAAATTCCAACTTATCTATAAATACTACAAATAATAATAGCACAAATAATAATAGTACAAATACAAATAATAATAAAAATAATAAAAGAAAATCAAGACGATCTTATGCAAAAAACAGTTGGGTATGGTGTCATTTCAAAACTTCAGAAGATGGTATGTTTAATATATGTAATGTTACAATAGAAAAGACAACTGATAATAATATAATTTGTGGAAGTCGCTTTGTAAATGATGGTTCAACAGGCAATATGGGAAATCATCTTCGTTGTAAACATGATTTATCAGAAGAAAAAAGACAAAAGGTAATGTAAAAATATTATATTATTTTTATTATTATTAAATTAAATAGTAAATTAATTTATATATTGTAATTTAGGTTCAAGATAAGTTTATTCAACAAACTTTACATCAAGCAATAAAAGTAAATATTAAACCTCATAAAGAATCAAAAAACAATGAAATTCGACAAGCTATTGCTGAATGGATAGTTGTAGATAATTTACCACTTAATATTCTTCAAGGGCAAGGATATAAAAAAATGATGTCAATTGTGGATCCAGCTTTTCAAATTCCATCAAATAAAAGAATGAAAAAAATAATTATTGAAGGATACCAGAATGCAGTACATGAATTAAAAAAATTAATTACCAATACTTGTGAGACAGCTTCTTTAACAACTGATCTTTGGACAGCAAGAAGTAAACATGGATATATTGGTGTTACTCTTCATTGGTTATCAAGTGATTTTAAAGTATATGATTGTCTTTTATGTATGGAATGAATGCCATACCCTCATTCTGGAGAAAACATTTCAACATTTTTACAAGAAAAAGTAAAAGAATTCAATTTGGAAGGTAAAATTACATGTGTTGTAACTGATAATGGTTCCAATATGGTTAAGGCAATTAAATTATGGAATGAAGTTGAACGTTTACCATGTGCTGCTCACACATTGCAACTTTCTATTAATCATGCTTTTAAAAAATCAAATACTTATATTAAGCGTATTAAACAATTAGTTAAATTTTTTACTAAATCACCAAAACAAAGTGAACATCTTGATAGGGCTCAAAAGGAGTGTAGATATCAAAACAATAATAATAATTTTGATGATAGTAGTGATGATAATAGTGATATTGAAGATAATAATGAAAATGAAGATGAAAACAATAACAATAATAATAATGATGAACCTGTTTTACGAAATATAGTAGATATCAAAACTCGATGGAACTCAAAATATTATTCATGGCAACGACTTTTTAAATTACGTAAAGCTATTGAGTGGTTAGGTGCAACTTTACCATTATCTAATAATTCAAATGATCGTGCAGATGGTCACAAACTTAAAAATTTATTATTAAAACCTTATGAATGGAATTTGTTAAAACAAATTATAGATTTATTGGAACCTTTTAATGATGCTACTACATATTTCAGTGGAACATCATATGCAACATTATCAATAATATTTCCTGTAATACAAGCACTTAAATATAATTATATTTATATATTACCAAATGAAAATAATAATAATGGTAATAATGATAATGAAAATAATAACAATGAAGATGAAAATGATAATGAACAATGTAATTATATTTTTATATTATTTTATTTTATTTTATTTATTATTTTAATTAACTTTAATATTATTTTATAGATATATCAAATTTTATACATGAAGAATNCGTTTACCATGTGCTGCTCACACATTGCAACTTTCTATTAATCATGCTTTTAAAAAATCAAATACTTATATTAAGCGTATTAAACAATTAGTTAAATTTTTTACTAAATCACCAAAACAAAGTGAACATCTTGATAGGGCTCAAAAGGAGTGTAGATATCAAAACAATAATAATAATTTTGATGATAGTAGTGATGATAATAGTGATATTGAAGATAATAATGAAAATGAAGATGAAAACAATAACAATAATAATAATGATGAACCTGTTTTACGAAATATAGTAGATATCAAAACTCGATGGAACTCAAAATATTATTCATGGCAACGACTTTTTAAATTACGTAAAGCTATTGAGTGGTTAGGTGCAACTTTACCATTATCTAATAATTCAAATGATCGTGCAGATGGTCACAAACTTAAAAATTTATTATTAAAACCTTATGAATGGAATTTGTTAAAACAAATTATAGATTTATTGGAACCTTTTAATGATGCTACTACATATTTCAGTGGAACATCATATGCAACATTATCAATAATATTTCCTGTAATACAAGCACTTAAATATAATTATATTTATATATTACCAAATGAAAATAATAATAATGGTAATAATGATAATGAAAATAATAACAATGAAGATGAAAATGATAATGAACAATGTAATTATATTTTTATATTATTTTATTTTATTTTATTTATTATTTTAATTAACTTTAATATTATTTTATAGATATATCAAATTTTATACATGAAGAATCATCAGATGATGATAGTGATAGTGATGAAAATGATAATTCAGATAGTGATCTAGATACCCCTGAAAATTTGCTTCAATTAAAAAAAACTACTTCAGAAAGAAATAATCAGCAAACAATAGAATTAATGAAAAAAACTATATATGATTCACTTTTTTATTATTGGGATCAACCATCAATAATTAGTCTTCTTGCTACAATTTTAGATCCACGACTAAAATCTCTTTCTAATTTTGATGATGATATTCAAAAAAAAGTGAAAGAAGAATTAAAATCTCAATTATTAAATTTAATTAATATACAAGGAACAACTTTAATTTCAAATTCTAATACAACAACATCTGATTTTCAACATGGCNATTCGACAAGCTATTGCTGAATGGATAGTTGTAGATAATTTACCACTTAATATTCTTCAAGGGCAAGGATATAAAAAAATGATGTCAATTGTGGATCCAGCTTTTCAAATTCCATCAAATAAAAGAATGAAAAAAATAATTATTGAAGGATACCAGAATGCAGTACATGAATTAAAAAAATTAATTACCAATACTTGTGAGACAGCTTCTTTAACAACTGATCTTTGGACAGCAAGAAGTAAACATGGATATATTGGTGTTACTCTTCATTGGTTATCAAGTGATTTTAAAGTATATGATTGTCTTTTATGTATGGAATGAATGCCATACCCTCATTCTGGAGAAAACATTTCAACATTTTTACAAGAAAAAGTAAAAGAATTCAATTTGGAAGGTAAAATTACATGTGTTGTAACTGATAATGGTTCCAATATGGTTAAGGCAATTAAATTATGGAATGAAGTTGAACGTTTACCATGTGCTGCTCACACATTGCAACTTTCTATTAATCATGCTTTTAAAAAATCAAATACTTATATTAAGCGTATTAAACAATTAGTTAAATTTTTTACTAAATCACCAAAACAAAGTGAACATCTTGATAGGGCTCAAAAGGAGTGTAGATATCAAAACAATAATAATAATTTTGATGATAGTAGTGATGATAATAGTGATATTGAAGATAATAATGAAAATGAAGATGAAAACAATAACAATAATAATAATGATGAACCTGTTTTACGAAATATAGTAGATATCAAAACTCGATGGAACTCAAAATATTATTCATGGCAACGACTTTTTAAATTACGTAAAGCTATTGAGTGGTTAGGTGCAACTTTACCATTATCTAATAATTCAAATGATCGTGCAGATGGTCACAAACTTAAAAATTTATTATTAAAACCTTATGAATGGAATTTATTAAAACAAATTATAGATTTATTGGAACCTTTTAATGATGCTACTACATATTTCAGTGGAACATCATATGCAACATTATCAATAATATTTCCTGTAATACAAGCACTTAAATATAATTATATTTATATATTACCAAATGAAAATAATAATAATGGTAATAATGATAATGAAAATAATAACAATGAAGATGAAAATGATAATGAACAATGTAATTATATTTTTATATTATTTTATTTTATTTTATTTATTATTTTAATTAACTTTAATATTATTTTATAGATATATCAAATTTTATACATGAAGAATCATCAGATGATGATAGTGATAGTGATGAAAATGATAATTCAGATAGTGATCTTGATACTCCTGAAAATTTGCTTCAATTAAAAAAAACTACTTCAGAAAGAAATAATCATCAAACAATAGAATTAATGAAAAAAACTATATATGATTCACTTTTTTATTATTGGGATCAACCATCAATAATTAGTCTTCTTGCTACAATTTTAGATCCACGACTAAAATCTCTTTCTAATTTTGATGATGATATTCAAAAAAAAGTGAAAGAAGAATTAAAATCTCAATTATTAAATTTAATTAATATACAAGGAACAACTTTAATTTCAAATTCTAATACAACAACATCTGATTTTCAACATGGCCGCTTACATATTTCAATATTTGGAACAAATACTTCTAATATAGTTAATCCAACAAGTGAATTGGAATTTTATTTAGATCCTATACATACACCTATTGCAAATTATAATATAGATCCATTTAAATGGTGGGTTGAAAGAAAAATACAATTTCCAANCAAATTTATTCAACTTTATTAATAATATTTTAATAATTTTTAATGTTTAATATAATATTTTTTTAATAAATATAATAAATATATATAATAAATAAAGGAAAATATTAAAAAAAATAAATGTCATAATGTAATTATAAAATCGGAAATAATTGTCGATCGTTGCTACATATAAAACTTTTTAATCTATAAGTAAATATTAAAAACTGTAATAAGCAGACTTAAAGATGAGAATGATGTGCATGTTCAGTAGAAAGGACAAACTTATATCATTAAAATTAAAAGAATAATTAGCAATTAAAGTTTGAACGGATTTTTTTATTCGTTCGAACTTTAACTACTAATTATTCTCTTAATTTTAATGATATAAGTTTATCCTTTCTACTGAACATGCACATCATTCTCATCTTTAGGTTTACTTATTACAGTTTTTAATATTTACTTATAGATTAAAAAGTTTTATATGTAGCAACGATCGATAATTATTTTCGATCGTAAATTTTAATAATCAAACCTATTTCACCCGGTTTTGAAAGTTTCAACCGGGTCACCCGCGGTATCCGGGTGAAACCGGATTATATAAACCCGGTTCTAAGCCCTANCTTATATCATTAAAATTAAGAGAATAATTAGCAATTAAAGTTTGAACGGATTTTTTTATTCGTTCGAACTTTAACTACTAATTATTCTCTTAATTTTAATGATATAAGTTTATCCTTTCTACTGAACATGCACATCATTCTCATCTTTAGGTTTACTTATTACAGTTTTTAATATTTACTTATAGATTAAAAAGTTTTATATGTAGCAATGATCGATAATTATTTTCGATCGTAAATTTTGACGATCAAACCTATTTCACCCGGTTTATACCCCAAACCGGATGAAACCGGGTGAAATCGGGTGAAAAAAAATTTTTAGGAAATCATCCGGGTTCATCCGGATATCCGATTTTAAGGTCATTCGGATATCCGGATGACTTATTGGGACACGGTTCCAAGCCCTAATAATTATAATATTTTTGAATAAAATATTATAATTATAATATCATATTATAATTATCGAATAAAATATTAAATATAATATTATAATTATAATATTTTATTCGAAAATATTATAATTATCGAATAAAATATTAAATATAATATTATAATTATAATATTATAATTATAATTATAAATTGCGATTATTATAGTTAATCACGATTTTAATAATCGCCGATTAATCGCGATTATTCACGATTAATCACGATTTTAATAATTGCCGATTAATCGCGATTAATCGTCTATCAACATTTGTACTCGACTATATAGTTGATAGGCAATTAATCGCGATTTTGTATTCGCGATTCATAACACTACTTTAGATGACCTCAAATAAAGTAAAATTATTTTATTATGTTTAAAATTTATCATCAAATATAACATATTTAATTGCCGATTCGTCTAAGATTGGCAGAATTTTTATATAAAAAATCGGGGTTAAATTTAACGGTTTCGTGACAGTTACCGAAATTAATAAAAGAAAATTTCATCGATGACACACAAACTTTAAAAAAATGTCATGTGATATACTAAAAAAATACTCAAAAAAAAAGAATTTGTAAAAAAAATATATTCTTTCATATATAAAAAAAGGACTTTACTATGTACGCACGTCAGATTCGTACTTCGAATATATATAGTATTTCGTTATTTTACTTTACTTTATTATATCGTTTACTAAAAAACAAATACATATTTACTAAAAAACAAATATATATCGGTTTTCTAAGTTGATTTTAACGACTCATGTCTTTAATGCATATTCTGCTGTTTCAATTGCTTGAAGTGCCATCGCATGTTTCCATCCTCGCGAAAAAGAAGTAATCCAATTTGAAATAGTAGATTCCTTTGGTACATCTTCCTCCTCTATTTCTCTTTCTTGTACCCGTTACATCAGTTCACTTCTCATTTCTGCAGCAGTCATTTTCTTTCTTGGATCAGCAGTTCCTGCATGAAACATCGTTTCTAGAAGATACTTTACATGTATTGGAATTCGTTTTACCGGTTCTCTAATTTTTTGGTGTTGTTGTAATGCCCAACCAGAAATAAAAACCTTCCAACTAAATGAAAATAATTGTTGGTGAGTTTATTTAAAATTGGTATTTAATATTCCATCATGGATTACCATACCTTTCACGTTCCAAATTTATTTCTATTTCATTTGTTATATCAACTACCATATGATCCTGTATTATATAAATATAATTTGTGATTTGTGTCAATTAGCATTTATGTTTTATAATTTACTTACTAATTGATTTGTTAAATCTCCCAAATTTTCATCAATAATATCTATTTTTGATATTATATAAGAATATAATTTAGGATTTGATTATTTGATATTATTTGGATATTTAGTATAGAGAATATTTCAATACCTTAATGATTAACTCTTGGTATAGTCAATAGTTTTGGAGGATTTGAATGTGTCGAAACAATAGGATTAGGTTGTATGATTGTTCGATTTTTAATAATTTTTTGAATTTTACTTGGGGAAAACTTGTTCAATTCTCCAAATTTTGGCAAGGGTCGTGCATAAATATAACCAGCTTCTTCGCCATCATATATCCATGTGAATTCATTCCAATTACGAATTCCTGCAATTGTTCCTATTTTTTGTTTTGTTTTATTATTTTCTATATAATAAAAAAAATTATAATAATAAAAATTATTTCTATTTCAAAATTATATAATATGTCACATGAAATTTTTATATATTTACCTTGTTCTCGGTTGGGCTGAAGGTTTGCCACATGAGTACCAGATAAATCTTTAATTGTCATCTCAATATCTTTACCAGAAGCAATCTCATAACCAAGTTTGACATATCGCTTGATAGCATGTGTAATCTTAACACAAAAAATACAAAAAATTGTTTATTACATTATGATACAAGTAAAAAAAAAGGTAGAACAAGTTACTTACTTGGGCATGATGTGAATCTATTGCTGTTTTTGCTTCACCAGCTTCTAAGAAAATCCATTTATTAACACAAACATTATACCACTCTTTCCAATATGATAATATTATCATTAGTTCAGTATTATGATAATGTCCACCATTATCAGATATAATAGTTACAGATTTAGGTTTTCTTTCAAGTGTTTCTATTACTCCATGTAAAGAGGATGCTGTAAACCATGCATCTTGTTTCGTATCTCCACTCCAGTGATCAAAAGCAGTAATATTGAGATTGTTGGTATTTTGCTCTTTAGTATATAATAAAACTGAATGTAAAGTCCATCCACGTTTACCAAACCATTCATCTTTTGTTTCTCTTGCTTTTTTAGGATTAATACGCATTTTATAATCTACAATAATCAATGCATCATCGGAATTGAGTTGAGAAAGTATAGCAGGTAGTTGTGCATTTAGATATATTTTGCGAGCGTGATGTGACATGAAAGCAATCAATTTTTTTTGATATTCATCAAGGTTTTCATGCTGATTTAATGGCAAATAATCTTTCAAATTTTTGAAAAAAATAAAAAGATTTTCACAATCAACACAAGTGTTGAAATGTATTTCTTGACAATTTCCAAAGGCATGTGGAAGACAGTGTGAGACACAAGAATTATGAATTGCAATTCCACCTTGTGTTACATTTAATTTTTTGGAATAGTCTTTTTTAAGATAACGTCGTAAGTTTTGAGCAGTAGTAATTAATTTATTCTATTGTATAAAATGATGGAATTATATTATAAGACTTTACTAATTCATCAGGAAATTTTTTATGTTGGAGGTTATTGTAATAATTTCGTTTTCAAAGGTTATTGAAGGTTATCGGACCAATAACCTTCGCAAATATTACGTTTATTATGATAAAGTGAAGGTTATTGAAGGTTATCGATATCAATAACCTCCGGAGTATTACGTTTTATTAATAAAAATGAAGGTTTTCGGTACCAATAACCTTCGTAAATATTACGTTTATGTTGGAGGTATTCGAAGGTTATCGGAGTAAAGGCTTACGTTTAAAAAAATTTACTGATGTTGTATTATTTTATTTTAATAATTATAGAAATGATGAATATTGAAATTATAAAAATTTTACCCNTAGATATATTTTGCGAGCGTGATGTGACATGAAAGCAATCAATTTTTTTTGATATTCATCAAGGTTTTCATGCTGATTTAATGGCAAATAATCTTTCAAATTTTTGAAAAAAATAAAAAGATTTTCACAATCAACACAAGTGTTGAAATGTATTTCTTGACAATTTCCAAAGGCATGTGGAAGACAGTGTGAGACACAAGAATTATGAATTGCAATTCCACCTTGTGTTACATTTAATTTTTTGGAATAGTCTTTTTTAAGATAACGTCGTAAGTTTTGAGCAGTAGTAATTAATTTATTCTATTGTATAAAATGATGGAATTATATTATAAGACTTTACTAATTCATCAGGAAATTTTTTATGTTGGAGGTTATTGTAATAATTTCGTTTTCAAAGGTTATTGAAGGTTATCGGACCAATAACCTTCGCAAATATTACGTTTATTATGATAAAGTGAAGGTTATTGAAGGTTATCGATATCAATAACCTCCGGAGTATTACGTTTTATTAATAAAAATGAAGGTTTTCGGTACCAATAACCTTCGTAAATATTACGTTTATGTTGGAGGTATTCGAAGGTTATCGGAGTAAAGGCTTACGTTTAAAAAAATTTACTGATGTTGTATTATTTTATTTTAATAATTATAGAAATGATGAATATTGAAATTATAAAAATTTTACCCGAAGTACCAGGTCTGTAATATTGATTTTTATCAGTTCTTCAATATTTGCAAATACCTGATATCCACACTCATTACATTCTGAGCAAAGTCCACCTAGATCTTCTTTATATACAAAACGTTTACCATCTAATTTTGTCATAAAAGATGTTTTTTGTATTCCATTGGGATATTGTTCATGAAATTGATTCTATAAAGCTTTTTTATGATCTTGTAAGTAAAGTACAAGCAATCCACTTGTATTATCAGTTTTATAAGAGCTCATATTAACATGTTCTTTTGTAGAAAAAAACAATTCAAATTGTTGTAACTGTTCAGATGTGAATTTTGTTCGATGAAAAATTGGTTTATTTAGTGGAGGCACTCCATAACCACATATTCGTTTATGTTTTCGTGATTCTGAAATGGTATGTTGTCCAACCTTTATAAAATAATTTATTTATTATTTTTGATAAATTAATTTGATATTTACAAATATATTACAAATTACTTACACCTAAATTTTCTTGTAATTTTTTATAAGTAAAGTTATCTGCAATAATTGATAATATACGACGTTTTCCATCATGATTCTTTTTATTATCTGCTAATGCATAATTAAAGCATTGCCAAAAAGTTGAAGTTGAATTTTTATCAGATGTCGAAATATTTTTAACAAGGAATCCCATTTGATATAATTGGGTAAGTAATGCATGATCTTGTTTTGGATGATTCGATTTTGACCAAAATTGATGCTAAAAATAAAATTTTATACTTAGTTATTTTTTTTTATTTTTTGCAGAATTTTTATTAATTTTTTTTCTCAATAATACCTGTTCTTCGTGGGACCATGGAGTCACATTATTTGCACCAGCGGCATGAAGAAAAGTTTGCCATGCACACATTTCCCGTATACTGAATTGATAATCTTCAGAATATATCTTATTCAATTCATCATGTAGCTCAATTATAGGACTTTCTTGTTTATCCCATTTTACAAATAATTGATACCAATTAATATTTGCAATTGTTCTTCGTTTTAAATGAAAATCAAAAAGTGATTTCATAATAAAATTATTTTTCCATTTTTGAGGTAAACATGTTGGAATTTTTTGGCTTTAATTTAATAATTGTATTGTATAGTTATCAATACCAAAAAGTTGGTTTCCGTTGAACTGGTTTATTGTTATTGTTGAATTTTTCCATACGTCAATTGGATTTTTACTTTCAATTATAGTTTTGAGTATTTGATCTTGATAAATTTCGAGAATACATGAAGTTTCTTCAATTTTAGAAACAAATAATGCTTGTTTATTTTCATCAAACTTATGAAGAATTGAAGATTTGTATCCCAGCCCAGCATTAAACCAATCTATATATGTTGAATATCCCACTCCATATACAAAAATTTTTATTTTTTCAGGTAAAAAGGAACGAGGAACAAAAGGAATATCTTCATTCAATTTATTTATTATATTTTCATCAGTCCATCCCATTATTAATGGACCAGAATAGCAAGTTTTTGATCTAAAAATCTTGGAATAAACTATAGAAATAGCATTAGTTGGATCATTTGCAGTTTCTACAATATTTTCACATTGACACACATAACCTGGTAAAGAATTATCATTTTCTTTATTTCCAACAACTATTGTAACAGTGAATTCACAGTCGTTGAGTATTGCTCTAATCTTTTGTTGCACTCGAATGGGAAAATAGGTTGTAATTTCTTTCGAAGAATTAGGTAAAGGCAGCCACCAATATTGGGAATATGGACCATAATGAAGTTTTTCGACAAGAACTCCTGGCGAAATAAGACTTATACTTTTTTTACGGGATTTTATCATTATATTAAGGGTGGAAGTTTAGTACACAAGCGAGATGTAAAAACAGCTTTTTTTATTAATCACTATTATCCCCGAACTTTATTATAAAATGATCGACAAACGCTGCCGATCTTAGACGGATCGGTAATTAATTATTTTAATAATTCTTGAAATAAATTTTGATGGTTATTACTTAATAAAGTATTATAAATAGAAAAACTATATTTTATACAGAAAGTTTACAAAAGTTTATACTTGTTGCCCAAATTCAAAATCCAAATGCCGAAATTCCAAATGCCAAAATTCCAAATCCCAAATCCCAAATTATAATTAGTATCTTATGCCGAAATCCTAAATCTCAAATCACAAATACTAGTAATTTGTGTATTTTGGTGTCCCAAATTTCAAATTATTTGGGATTTGGGCAATATGTATACAATAGTTACAAATATAATTCATTATTTTTTCTAAAAACACTATATAAAAATTTTTTTTTATAATTGTTAAAAATTTTTTTATACAATTTGTAATCTTTATTAAAAAGATAATCTTAACCTAAATCCTGAGGTTAGGATTTTATTCATTTAACCCAGTATTGTTATAGATTTTTTCGTTTTCACATGATATTTCTAATTTTGCTGAATTTGATTGGACCATAAGTTGATAGATGATCAGAAATATTTCATGTGTTGTCTTTACGAGATGACAGGGACACAGAAAAATTTCAATATCAAATTACAAATTTTTATCACAATATCATCAATTATTCCAATTTATTCTGCTAAAAATTTTTACAAGAAAATTACGCAAATTATCATTTTTTTATTATATTTAACCACTATTTTGATTGTTAAAATACATCATAGTAAGAAATTTAAGTGATTCTTTACTTAAATTCTGTTTATCATCATCTAGAATCTTGTTATATGCAGAAAAACTTCTTTCAACTACATAGGATGAAATTGGCAACCAAATATAATTACATGCTATTTTTTTTAAAAAAGAAAGTTGTAATGAAACCTTATCCCAAAATTCATTCAAATCGGTAAATTCCACAGTGTTTAGATTGATATTAATATAGATTGACCATTCTTGAATAAGACATGTTGATGGATTAACTAGTTCTCTAATAATTTGATAAGAGTAAATATTTCGATTAGTAATTGTTAAAGTTAAAAATCGTGGATCAAAAATTTGTACAACTTTAAATAAAGAACATGCAGGATGCTGTAATATATGATTTTCAAGTTTTTTATAAGTTACATAATATGCTTGTTGAAATACTGGGTAGAATGATGTTAAAGGAGTGTTCAATTTTTGCAATACTAAATTTACAGTTAATTCAAAATTAGTTATAGTTTTTTTCATAATTATTCATGTTTCAAGTTGTTGTAATTATTATTCAATAAAAGGGAATATTGGTTTAGTTTCTTGTTGAAAAAAATCAAGATCAGCTACAAATTATTGTGCATTTTCCTGAATAAATACCAAATAAATTTCAATACTTCCATTGGATTGCTGATCAGTAAAAATTGAATTTATTTTTTTAATTATTGATGTAGAATTTTCTTTACTCTCTTCATTATAAAATTCACGAATATAATCCAAATGTTGATATATATAAAATGCCATATAAAATCAGATATTCCATCTTGTTACATTAGATAGAGGTATATTTTTTGGATTAGATACTCCATGATGATGTTACCGACGGAAGTTTATCCTTCTTAATAAACACGTGGGATGAACAGGAACTCTTGAAATAATATTAAAGATATTATTCAAGGAAACTATTGGTCAAAATAGATACAACTACTACTAATAGGTAGGTTCTAGAAGTTAAATAACTACTGTTAATAAGTGTATTGATTAGTGTTAACTACTAATATCACAAGACAGCATTCCAAATGATAAAGTAGATGATTCAATACAAAGGGTTTGGTTATTATTAATAAACAATAATACTGATAATTTCAAGGTAATAATAACTTTTATTAATGGTAATTGCAAAGACAAAAGAAACTAATTTACAAATTAGTTACAAAAGGTTTCCTAATTAAAGGATAGAATCCTAAACTAACGAATTCTAAATCTGACTATAAACTGACTGCCTTTGCCTCAGGCCAAAATTCATCCTTTATATAACTAATTTTTGGGTCCTTTAGGTCCTTTAGGTCCTTTGGGTCCTTTGGGTCCTTTAGGTCCTTTAGATCCTTTGGGTCCTCGTAATACATGATCTACATATTAATTTACTACTTATCTATGGTAAATCCATTACAGGACACAGTTACACTACACAACTACATTTTTGTAAATCAATTTGTCTTTCGTATTACAGATAAGAATATAAATAAATAAATAAATAAATACTAACTATAATAATAAATAATATAAGTCAATAATATATAATAATAATTAAAATATGACTACTCCAATATTACTACGGTAACAACGATAAAGATATGATATGTAACGTGTTCTTCGACTTTTACAAAAACAAAAGTTTATTTAATATCTGCAAGTAATTGATGTACAATTTGAAAATGATTAATTGATACTTATGCTTCTCTAAAAATATATGAATAAATTATTTAATATAAAATTCTAAATAAAAAAATAAAAAGTAAATTTACTAATCTAATAAGATTTAATATATGTGCTAAACATGGTAAATGAATCAATTGAGACATTATAGATTTTAATACATTCCAATAACATTTTTTCATAAATCTGACGCAATTAATAATGGTAAATTAAAAGGAATTACTCACTGAACTAGAATTTAAATTATAAGTTGTTCAATCGTACAATTATTGACACTTCCCAAATAATTAACATGGGTTAATTTTGTTATACCATTATAACTAAAAAGGATATTAACTATACTTCATGCTCTACTATCTGTGATTTCGTCTATGATAATTGAAACTCGTTTATCACAAAAATATTCTTTAAGTTGATCAACATGATTTTCAAATAATTTTGATAGATATTCATGGCGTAAGGTATCTGATTTTGGAATAAAACCTTCTTCACAGCAATTTTCACATAACCACTTTTGAAGTTTATTCACTTTTTCTAATAGAATATCGGCTATTACAAATGCTTCTACTAAATTATTTATAATAGTTTTTTTGCTTCAGATGTATTAATTAAAGTTTGAATAGTTGGTTGTCTCTTTTTTATTTGTTGATTTTCTTTCTTTTCTTTATTACGAATATGTGTTTTAGAGCCTATATGATATACATTATACATGTCGTCAAAACTAATTTGGCCTTGACTCAACTCTTAAAATTTCAATTTTTAATTGCGTCTGACTCAACTAATTGCGTCAATCACTAGTAAAAATCAAAATTTGCCTTGACTCAACTCCAATTTTTCTCAATTTTAATTGCGTCTGACTCAATTCAATAGTTTTGACGACATGTATAATATACATGTCGTTAAAACTAATTTGGCCTTGACTCAACTCTTAAAATTTCAATTTTTAATTGCGTCTGACTCAACTAATTGCGTCAATCACTAGTAAAAATCAAAATTTGCCTTGACTCAACTCCAATTTTTCTTGATTTTAATTGCGTCTGACTCAATTCAATAGTTTTGACGACATGTATAATATACATGTCGTTAAAACTAATTTGGCCTTGACTCAACTCTTAAAATTTCAATTTTTAATTGCGTCTGACTTAACTAATTGCGTCAATTACTAATAAAAATCAAAATTTGCCTTGACTCAACTCCAATTTTTCTCAATTTTAATTGCGTCTGACTCAATTCAATAGTTTTGACGACATGTATACTATATGATATACGTGTTGCCCAAATCCCAAATAATTTGGGATTTGGGACGCCAAAATGCACAAATTACTAGTATTTGGGATTTGGGATTTGGGATTTCGGCAAAAAATACTAATTATAATTTGGGATTTGGGATTTGGGATTTCGGCAAAAAATACTAATTATAATTTGGGATTTGGGATTTGGGATTTCGGCAAAAAATACTAATTATAATTTGGGATTTGGGATTTGGGATTTCGGCAAAAAATACTAATTATAATTTGGGATTTGGGATTTGGGATTTCGGCATTTGGGATTTCGGCATTTGAATTTTGAATTTGGGCGGCAGGTATACTATATGAGCAGTAATAGTATTTTTGGTTTGAAAATTAATACTATGATTACAAAAACGACATATAAGATTACTATTATCAGCAAAAAAATGATCAGAAAATTCTCGTGCACGCAAAATAACAGTAATAGTAGAAGAGGGTGGTATCTTGATGATAATAATTTTTAAGAGGATATTTATTCCAACAAACATAAATTATAATTGACTATCTGCACAAATATTATACAAAAAGTTCAAAATTTATAAAAATTCCACTTTATTCCATTATATAGCAAAAATTCTGATTTATTCTTTTATTATAATAATAAAATTTTTCCGGGTCTCTGCAGGGTGATAAATGTTGAGTGACAAATATGTTTTCCACATGTAAAAAAATTCTAAGTCCCTAGAATATTTAATAAAAATTGATATTTGAAAGGTGTGACATATGGTGATAAATACACTATCTCTGATAAATCCTAATCTTAATCCTACATGAGGGCGAAAAATCTATGGCGATACTAGGTAAGTAAATTTTATTCTATGTTTTCATATGATATTACCTTAATACATGGGATAGGGTTATTTATCACCATGTGTCACACCTTTCGAATATCGGAAACTATATTTGTCACCTAACATTCATCACACCCACTTTCATCATGTGAACTTCACACGTGAAATATTTCTGATCACCTGCTTAACTATGGACCAATAAAATTTGGGCTAAGATAATATCATGACCGGGTCTAGGATAAGGACACTCTATTATAAAAATCAATTATGGACGATCAAATAATGAAAAAAAACATACTTTTTTGCTTCCAAGGACAGCATTTCCCTACGTTCAGTCGGTCGCCTGGATTCGTGCTTCAGTAGCCATCGGTGAATTTATGAGACGCGTATGCCTCTCGAGAGTGCTGTTCTACAGACGTCGCAGGTCTACGTGTTACATCTGATAGCATTCCCCTACGCCCAACGGTCACCTGGCTTCGTGCTTCGGCTCATCGGCGGGTTTATGAGACGCGGGATGCCTTTCGGGGGATGCTAGACGTCTTGTGAAGCTAACCTTTATTATCAAATCATATTCCGAGGTAATAGAATTATTTTCATTCGTGTTCTTTATTCTTATTTTTCCGATTTTAAAATATTATATATCTCATGAGAAATTTTTATCGCGCTTTCTCCACGAGATAACTTTATGTTTTTATAGGGATTGGGTGTAGATGGTTCTTATAACATTTGAGATAGTAACTTTTTTCACCACAATATTCACCACTACCCCACACGCCTTCTATATATTTTCTTTTTCATGGTCTTTATTGCATGTAGGGCAGATCGTTGAACAAGTAAAGTAATTGCCATACTCATTACTATATTTTAAAGACAAATAAGGGAACCGCCCCAATACCATTTTGATAACATGTTTTTGTTTCTTTTCCCGGGTCTTTAGGTAAGATAGAAATTGGAGGTCAGGATTTGGTTGGTGTAAGTGGTATACTTATCTGCGATACAAGTAAAGTCTTTCTCAAAAGGATCGAAGGTCTGGCTAAAAATTTGTGTGAATTGAGTATGAATTTTTTCCCATTCTTTCATATGAGCATTAAGCCATGCAGTACTTATACCACTCTTTAGTATACCGCGACGTAATAATTCTTTCTTTCCCGATCTGTTAAAAATTTATGATATTTTCCTTTCTCTCTATCTCACCACGATAGAATCGTATATCTCTCTCCAAGTCATCGCGGAAGCAACCCATGGTCCACCTATTTTTCTCTGTCTCAGTAGCGATCAAAAATTTCTCAGGCTCTGCCTTCTGGATTTTGTTTGGTACACTTACCTGAATTTCTGGCAAACTCTGTATAGCAATTATAACTTTATTTTGATCGATACGAAAAGGGCAATTAAGATAATAATGGTTATTTTTACCTAGACAACTCCAGTCGCCCGAGTCACCATCCACTAAAAATTTATAGTCTTACGTGCGTACGTAGCGGTGCAATGGACCTCTTTACTTTCGTCGGGACGCCGTATGTGTTCTTCTGGAGGCTCAATGGGAAAGTGCTTACTAATCTTCGAAAGCGGTTTAAGTTCCTCACCCTCAAGGTCGTCCTTTATATTCATGTTAATGTTTATGCAGTAGTTAATTTATTGTTTTCATTATCCGTAGGAATATTAACCTTCCATAATTGAGTTTATCTGATGCAAATTATCGAACCTGGATGTCTTCTCTTTTATTGTTTTTTTAAGAAACTAACTAGCTCAGCTTTATCGATTAACTGCAAAAGGCACTGAAAGAATTTTCCATGGCACGCTATTAAACAGCTTAGAATAACAATTGACATTTTCGAGTTCGAGAATAATTTTTTTATTGTTGTACTGATTGAAGATCAAATTACATATGCGAAATTTTTTAGAATAACTTTATTGATTATAAATAGTAATATTTTTCTATGCTATATTACAAATGTAAAAAATCACGTTTAAAGGGAAAAATAAATCTTGAAATATCATGCCCCGCCGGCTCTTAATATTTATTTCATGAACCCTTGTACAATGGTCTTCCTAATATTCCCTCCAATTGTACGAATGCGAATGTCCATTGTACATTTCTTCTAAAGTAAATATCTTTTCAGCCTTGATTCGATCAAAAATTAGGTCCAGACGGTTAGGATAATCCCTGTAAATGTCAATTGGCCCGACTGTGATCAAAAAATGTTATTCGAAATTTTCTTTCAGAGAAAGTGTATTAACACACGTAAAGCACAATTTCATTTTCTTACTGGAAGAACTTCCGGATGAAGAGTCGATAGGCAAATAACTTGCAGAGGAGATTACAGATTTTCCCGCCTCGCTTTGTTGATCTGATTCGATAGGTTCGACTCTTTGGACGATTGCCAATGTTGATAAATTTCATTTTGAAGTGTTGCAATAGAAGTATTTATTGGTTCGAACTCAGTTGCATGTTCAAGAATTCAGCTCTTCTACAATCTATATGACAAGCTTCGTATTTTCTTCTGCAATAAATTTTATAAGCCAATATTACGAAACCTTTCTTCCATTAACTCTAGAAAAGTGGAACCGGAGATTCTTCCAATTTACATAGACTGTAGTACTCCATATTCTTTTTATATTGTAAATGGCATAAAAATAAAATATATATAAATAAGCAGGGCTTAGTGTCTTCAATATATAAATTATATGAATAGGTGTAGTTTGGTACATAAATTATATAGATAAGTCATACAATTAATAAATCGAATAAGTGGAGCTTAGTGCCTTCAACATATAAATAGAAATATTATACATAATTATGCATTACTAACCTCATTTCCTCTCGGATCCCTCATAAGAGTTTATAATGCTCAGCCATCGAACCAATGGCTTATATATAATTTCAATCATTTTTCCGAATAATCTTTGTAGCTCTACAGTTCATAATGATGTAGTGCTACTATTTCTAAATAATCATTGTTAACTTTATCTAAAACATTATTTAATCTTAATAATTTTCTTTTCCGACTTGTATTTGAGGATTATTTGTCATTTCTTTTAATAAAGATCAAACACTTTCAATTATATTCCAAGGTAAGCAATGGCTGGCTGGTTTCTCCTCGTGATCCGTAATTTCTTAAAAGAATTTCAAAAATCCTTGGTTAGGAGATGTATGAGGAAGAAAGTAATTTTATATTATACACCTTTTACATTAATTCTAAACTGTTGCGGTATCCGATAATTGACCAAATTTCATTAATATTCTGATATTATCCTCTTGATTGTGTTTTTTTTTAAATAATAAATTGATAATATTAGAATCGATATTTAAAAGATGATAATAATAATAATAAATCGTTACTTTATAAAAAGATGTTAACCATTCCGGAATGCTTGCATAAGCTTTAACAGTTAATATAGTTCTTAATATAACAGCTCTGTAACGACAAAGTGTTATTTCTTTTTTTACCAAATTTTTCTAAATATTTTCGTAACATGGCTGACTTGAGTTGTCTTATTATCATTAACCCGTTTTATCTGATCACTTTCGTTTAAAAAATGTATAATTAAAAAAATTAAATATTTTAGTACAGTTTAAGATAAATTTTAAATAGTTCTATTTTATATTAATTAAATATATGTATATATATTATATAGTTAAAATAAAATATTGATAAAAAAAATATAAAATATACCTTGTATCAGAGTGGTAGTAAACATTCTCGTGTCATTCTTTTAAAAATAGTTCAACGATCGGAATTGCCAAATAGAATTTACCACTTGACTGCATCATAGAATTTTATTGAAGTCGTAGATTATAATTAAAGATTATATATTATAAATTAAAATAAAAATATATATATATATATATAATATTAATAAGAAATCAAATCAATTTGAATATTTTTTACTTTTTTCAATAAAATTCTCGTCCTAATTCGAGTCTAGCCATTGCGAGAGTGTAAGACTTAAATAATTCAATGAAAATAATTATATGGAAGCATCATAAATAAATTAAATTGAATTAAATAATTAAAGAAATAAAATAAATAAAATAAAATAAAATAAAATAAAATAAAATAAATTAAATTAAATTAAATTAAATTAATTAAATTTACCCTTTAGAATATTTTCATATGTTGTTCTTTTCAATGCTTTAAATGAAAATTAAAGAATTTAATTAATTAATTACGAAAGAAATAAATAAATAATAAAATAATAAAATGAATAAATTACTTACTCGATCACCATCATTAAGTGAGAGGTGCAAAATTTTTAACGCCTTTTGAAAATTATCAAATACTAAAGCGCTCTTTCTATTTTCTTGGCGTATTGATATATAATACATGCAGCTACATAAATAAATAAATAAATAATAACGATAAATAAATGATAAGAAATAATTAGATAAGAATGAGTAATTAAATAATAATAAATAATAATGAATAAATGCAATAAAACAATAATAATTAAATAATTAATTAAAATATACGAACAACAAATTAATCATCGAATAATTAGGTGGTTCGGATGAAATATGATTTCGAGAAATATTTGGTCCATATCCTTTCAAAGATCCAAAAATGGATATTACTGAAGTTTCATACTTTGTTTTCTTTCACATAATTCTTTTTATGAACGGACGAAGATTGCTTATAGCTTCATCAAACACGTCCATTTTTAATGCATTACTGAAAATCATTGAACAGAGGTTTGATCCAGATCAGACTTTAATTTTAAAATTAATTAATTTAAATGTATAGTATAAATGTAAAAAGGTTAGTAGAATGCACAGTTCAAATGCTAATAACAATATTATACGATATTAAATTAAAAAAATATCAAAAATGAAAATTACATGTTCATCCTTAAATAATTTCAACAAATAAAAATTTTGTTGAAAATTCAAATAGAGTTGCTTCATGTCTACAGTAACCAATCAAATTTACTGGTAAATAATCTTGCGATGGGATTATTGGGTTACCGGTATAATCATTTCATTTGCTACATTTAATTAGAAATTAAAATATAATAAATTTAATAAATAATAAATAATAATAAATAATAATAATAAATAAAATAATAAATAAATTTAAAAATAAATTTATAATAAATAATAAATAAATAAGTAAATAAATGAATAATAAAAATAAATAAAAATAAATAAAATAAATAAAAATAAATAAAATAAATAAAAATAAATAAAAATAAATAAATAATAATAAAAACACTCACAAAAAGTTACTCCAGCTCGAATAAAATTCTCAGATGCTTTCTCATATTTACGTTTTTTTCAATAATTGTTCACCATGAAGAAATAAACTTGAAGGAGTTTCTAATAAGAAACGAATATATTGTTGAAGGTGTTCAATAAATTTCGAAACAAATAATAATCTACCAAATTTTGAATGAGATTTAGTTGACATGATCATCAAATGTGGATTGGTATTAGGTAAAAATTCAATAATTCTTTAACTCCATTTATAATGATCATAGGTAAATAATAGATTCGAAAATTTAATAATAAAGGGTATTTTCAATAAATAAGTGAATGAAGTAAACTATATCTTAAATCTGGTATTTCGGGAATATCTCTAGAATTAGTAATTCCTCCTCCTCCTCCCATACTTAAATCTGAAAACTTTTCAATCGTTCAATCTTTTTCTGCCGTTACTGATATATCTTATTGTTATCGTCGTCAATTCGATTGTTATTGTTTAAAGGTTAATTGTTGGTTCGAAATATGTAGATTGTTCAGGTATGTATAACAAAGAGTTGCCATACTCATTGATACCCTTTGATCCCCTCAGCAATTTCCACAATTTGGTTTCGTACAAACCATAAAAATAAGTAAAAAATAGAGATTAAATAATGTAATTTAATAAAATTAGCAATTTATGAGTTGATGATGAAATTAAAGCATCCATAAAATACTGTGGTTTTAATTCTTTTCCCGGTAGTTGTGATATTTCCAATATTTCCTATAATAACTTTTTAATAAAAGATTATTTTCAGGATCATTTTGTAATTGAATAGGTTTAGCCACAATTAATTTAACCTTTTGAATCATGATCATGAATTATGAATAAAGATCATCACCATCATTACCTTACCTTGAACTATATAAAAAAAAATAATTGGATTATAAAATTAGTAATAGTATTATTAGATTTTAAAATGTATTAAATTATTTGTATATATATATCTATTCTAACCTGACCAACAATTTCGGCAACATGTGATACCGTAGTTCCTGAAGCTGCTCCAAGATATAATACTTTCAATTCGATTTAGGCTAGACAAAAATATTATCAAGACCACCCAGAATACCAGCAGCTAAATTTAGAACGAAATGAATTTCAGACTCGATATTCCACTTTATCCCCTCTACTTTCGACATAAACCGATTCTTCAACTACGAGATTTTTCGTAACAAGATCCTCCTACACAAATAAATAATAAATATTTAATTAATAAAAATAAATTTATAAATAATTTATATATAACTATATATATTAACTACGTAATTTTTTTTCGTTCATTAATAAAGAGGAGACTTCGTTAAAAAAAACAAAAAAAAATTACAAATAATAATATATAACCTTAATGTCTCTGTGTTTCAATGAATGATTACTTAAAATCCTCCTCTAGCTCCACCACGATCTCCTCGCCACAACTTCCCCTAAGTCCCCCTCATGTCCAATGTCTAATAAGAAGAGTAACATGGAATTAATTAAATAATTTGAATTTGAATTTGATAAATTTAATCAATACTTACTCCAACCAAGAATTTTTATTACGCGTGATTTTCTATGTTCGTTAATCACATGCAATGTGGCGTGACCTCACGCGCGTCGCAATACAAAATTGCCTATTGCTTCTTTTTTAATTGCAACATAATAATACTAGCAATGTTAATAATAAACAATAATACGAAAAAGGGAAAAAGGGGGAAAGGGAGAAGTTGATTTTGGGAATTCGAAAAATTCAGATCCCTCTATATATATATTATTAATGAAAATGACAATACTAAAATAAATTTATTCAAAATTATTCTAATTAATTATGTCAAAGTTTCACTAGAATTAAAATTTAATCAATTAAAGAGATCAAAGGTGAACAAACATTTCGATTAATTCGAAGAATAGATGATGTTATACGAAGATGTTAAAGTTCCTCCTGAGGAAACTAAATTGAGTGAAGGTATATTTAAAGTAAAATTAAATATTATTTATTTATAATATTTATTTAATTCTCCATTCCCAATACTATTTATATAATAAGAGAATGTTTTGTAATAAAAGTAATTTTATCTCGAAACTGGATAATGATGGATGGTGACTTGTAACGAATTATTCCCAGGTAGATTTAGAGAAAATGAATACATTTATCTATCTATTATTATTATTATATTTATTCATTGATCTAGTTATTTATTTTTAACATATTAATAAATTCTTTTTATAGCAAATTTTGTGAAATTTATTGATCCCGAGGAAATACAAATAGAAATAATAAAGTTGTTGGTTATGATGTAGATTAAATCTTGACGAGGTAACAAAATCATCTTCGTTTTAATACTCCACGTTTTTTTAACATTTTTTAATGTCGAGAACAAACTAATTAATTAATTTATAATAAAAAGTATGATGAGATTGAACAAAAAGTTCATGAAGCCAAATCGGAAGAACATCATAAACTTTATATGATTATGCTGTAGGAGAGCCTAATGAGATTTCATTTGAGGAAGGGCACATCATTACCGATATTGATTTTGTATCAGAAGATTGATGGCAAGGTACAGAAAAAAAGTCTTTCGATTGTTTTTTGGAATCAAACCGTACCATCCATACCAAAATGAATAAGTTCTGAGGTAGTTGTGTATCTTGCTCAAAGGCTGATTAAACTTGGCTACAGAGCTTATCATACAAGGATTTTTGAAAAAATATTTTATATTCAAAGAGTTTCTATCACATCAACGAAAAATGAAATATGATCCTTGTGGTAGCGGAGAAACGGTATAATCAAATAATTTCGATAACAACAAGAATAATAATAATAATCGCATGTTATGATAGATTTTTCTTCAAGACATGAAGGATAATTTTCTGATGGTTCATATATTTCCTATCTGCTATCTTCATCACATCCACCTCATGAAAATTTTCGAAATCAATCACAATAACACTACCACAACTTTGTAAAATAATGCAAGAGTTCTCTCACAACATTAAATCAAAGAACTTCTGAGAACAGTCTGGAATGACTTTCCAACAATTTTATAAAAGTTGCAAACTGAATTATCAAATTCTCTTTCAACTCTAGTTCGAGAATCTTCTGAGCACCTATTGATACCGATTATTTTATAATCAAATTCTTTTTTTTTCAGTCTTGTTATATTAGTAACAACATCAATTCACCAACATATGATATTCATGATATTTTATCACTGAGAAGCCTTTATTTCATATTTAAGAATTTGATTGGATTAGATGAAGTATGATACCTTACGCTGTTCAGATCTATTGAAAATTACATATGGCAAGTCGTAGCAAAGAAAATTTATGTCAATGGAATTTATGTACCGACGAAGAAGAAGGTAGTAGTGAATTAATAGAACATTTGTACTTAGATCATTTGAGGACACAGGATCATTGTGTTATTTGAAATTTCAAACATTTGAAGAATTAACTAGACATTTTAGTGAAGGTTATATCGGAGTAAGTATATATGTTATTGAGAAAGGTGTGATCAAGGATGTCCATTTATACAACATTAAAAGGTTATGAGAAATATAAGTAAAAAATAAAATAATTATTTATTTGGTTTATCCATACTGGAGAAAGCCTATTTAAATATCCACAACCTGTATATAATAAAACCTTTCAGTTTCTGGACGCTTACCATACATTTACAAGTATATACAGATAATTTTTTTTGTAACACAAATATACCGATCCACTGCTTCTTCTACACAATTAAATACTGGAATTATTCCATCATAAGGAACACAGACTTTTCATCCATTCTTATCATATCGTTAATTAAGAAAAACCTAACTTTTTTATATATATAAAAATATGCACGGCACGAATCTAAAAAGAATCAAATAGACAACAGAAATTCCGGTACTTAAAAAATAAATCCAAAATGGTATTTGACATACATACCAATATGTTTTACTCAAAGAAATAAAGCTCCCCCTAATTCTTAACCGCTAGTTTTATTAAATAAATTAGTACCATACCAATTTGGCAAAAGAAAACTTGACAGCGTGTATAAGTAATCATAGTGTAGTTAACCTGAAACCGGATTTTTTTTTGTATTAAGAAACAACCCGAAAAGTCAAGACGTAAAATTCAATTGAATTAAAATCATCAATGAATTTAATTAATTTAATTTATTACCAATTTAGTAAATAAGAAATCGAGTTCTGTTTGTAGAAAACTTATAAATAATCATAGTGCAGTTAACCTGAAAAAAACATATAACAGGATTTTTTTTATATAAAAAACAACGAAAAAAGCCAAATCATCAAAGTCAGAAAATTTCAACTTAATTAATTTAATTAATTTATTTATTTTATTTATTTATTTTTTTTTTTATTAGTACCAATTTGGTAAAGCGAAATGTGTACGTATAAGTAATCATAATGCAGTGCCATTAACAGGATTTTGTTTTGTATTAAAAACAACCCGAAAAGTCAAGACGTCAAACTTCGTAAAATTCAATTGAATAAAAATCATCAATGGAGTTATTCAAATTAATTTACTTATTTATTTTATTTTATTTTTTATTATTTTATTTTTTATTTTTTATTATTTTATCTTTTATTATTTTATTTTTTATTAAATAAGAAAACGAATTCTGACTTGGTAATGTTCATAGTGCAGTTAATTTGAAAAAATATAACAGGATTTTTTTTTGTATTAAAAAACAACCCGAAAAGTCAAGACGTAAAATTCAATTGAATTAAAATCATCATTGGAGTTATTCAAATTAATTTACTTATTTATTTTATTTTATTTTTTATTATTTTATTTTTTATTTTTTATTATTTTATCTTTTATTATTTTATTTTTTATTAAATAAGAAAACGAATTCTGACTTGGTAATGTTCATAGTGCAGTTAATTTGAAAAAATATAACAGGATTTTTTTTTGTATTAAAAAACAACCCGAAAAGTCAAGATGTAAAATTCAATTGAATTAAAATCATCATTGGAGTTATTCCAATCTAATTAATTTAATTTAATTTATTAAATAAGAAAAATTCTGTTTGTCGCAAACTTGGAAATGTGTATAAATAAATGCCCCACCTCGACAAACATCAATTATCCATCAAACAAAAAATAATAATAACTTGTGGGCTTTTATTTTCAGCTTTTTCGTAAATATCCTCCTGGAAGATTGATAGAAAAACCATGTCTTTTCGATTTTTCCTGATACCAACCTTTCTTTTGGTTGGGATCGCAACCGTTGCTATAGGAGCGCCGGTCGCAGAAACTATCGAAAGCATCAAAGCTATCGAAATCCCTCAAATGGGATCCGGTAATCTCACTTTGAATCGACGTTTCATAAACGGACTCCCGGGGATTCCCGAATGCACGGATCCATATTTTTCCAATTTGATCTCATCCAGTTGCCTCACCTCACGAACGATTCAGGCAATCTGCGCTGGCCCTGACCCCTGGAATACAGAAACTTTCGACACAGCATGTCCCGATAATACCTCCTGCATGGTATTTCGAACCGACGACCTTGATATACCAACCTCCTCCGATTTCTCCTTATGCGTCAAAGACGAAAACGTAGTTAAATTTAACAGAGAACACGGGAACGGTGTTATCTGCAGATCTCTCGCAATCAATCTAAACTCTGAACAAGGAACGGTTTCGATCAGCGTCTATGATTCAAACCAAAATCCGCTTCTGGTTAATAATATCGAAGTCCATACGAAAAATCAGGATAGGTCCATGTCTGATACCAGCTTTTACTCCATCATCATAAATCGCGTTCGCAGACGGAGAATGAGAGTGTGCCTGCGGATCCTTTACAAAGTCGCGGTGTTTGCCTTGTTTACCGCACTTGAAGGGACATATAGTTCGAAGGGTTAACTTTTATATATTTTTTTTTATTTTAAAGCCAGTTAACTAGGTAACCACAAAATAAATAAATCCTTTTTAGATTTCTTTAACTTCATTGTTTTTCTTTTCTTCGTTTCCTTTTTTTCCCATTTTTTACACAAGGAAAATAATGATTTTATTTTGGATTTTAAATAAAATGGTTTGTTCAAAATTTGTATGCAATGACCAAAAGCAATACAATATTGCATCCACTACTTTAAGGAACAGGAGAGAAAAAGAAAACAATATTCTAATTAATNACACGGGAACGGTGTTATCTGCAGATCTCTCGCAATCAATCTAAACTCTGAACAAGGAACGGTTTCGATCAGCGTCTATGATTCAAACCAAAATCCGCTTCTGGTTAATAATATCGAAGTCCATACGAAAAATCAGGATAGGTCCATGTCTGATACCAGCTTTTACTCCATCATCATAAATCGCGTTCGCAGACGGAGAATGAGAGTGTGCCTGCGGATCCTTTACAAAGTCGCGGTGTTTGCCTTGTTTACCGCACTTGAAGGGACATATAGTTCGAAGGGTTAACTTTTATATATTTTTTTTTATTTTAAAGCCAGTTAACTAGGTAACCACAAAATAAATAAATCCTTTTTAGATTTCTTTAACTTCATTGTTTTTCTTTTCTTCGTTTCCTTTTTTTCCCATTTTTTACACAAGGAAAATAATGATTTTATTTTGGATTTTAAATAAAATGGTTTGTTCAAAATTTGTATGCAATGACCAAAAGCAATACAATATTGCATCCACTACTTTAAGGAACAGGAGAGAAAAAGAAAACAATATTCTAATTAATAAAATAATATAAATCTAATTATATTGATGTGTGTTTAAAGACTTTTTATCAATTATTTTTTCTTTCTTTTTTCCGTAATTTTATTATTTCTATTTCTTTCAATGATTTGATGTGTCGTGTGATAAGAATAAATTATATAAAGAATTATAGCTTTTATTGATAATATTAATATAATAACAAGCAGTCATGAACAGGGGAAGCTTGTTTTATGGTATTTTTTTTTTTGAAAAAATAGAATTCTGAACTAAATATTTCTATTTAACATATTTATTTACTAGTTCAATTTTTACTTACATAATTAATTTTGAACATTTGCTAAATTTTTTATGGTTCTGAATTATAAAAAATGATTTTTATTACATTTACTGTGTACTGAAGATATACATGTACGTTATATATGCCAGACTTTATTGTAAAAAAATTAAGTACAAGGCTTTGCTATGCTGAAACTTGAAAAAAATGATTTGTTGTTATTTTTTTTTGGCATTATTAATTGTTAAATGCCATATATGTTAATGGTATAATTTTAATTTAATTGTTTTATCTGTTACCCATTTATTTTTTCAATAGTACATTCATTTCCTTGAATCCATTTTTAGAATTTGTGTTTTGTAAATAAATAATATTGTATCTTACAAAAACCAGAGTAGTAAATTTTATTGATTTAAATAACATGACATAAAAATCAGACAAAAATTTGTACATATCAGAGCCTAACATGTGCTTGTATGAAAAAAATTTTATATAAAGTGAATATAAATTTACTTCCATTGAACTGTTATGTTTACAAAACATGTCAACAGAACATAATCTAAGTTATCCTATTTTTAACTTGGGATGACCTAATAAACCATTAATTTTAGTATATAAAAAAATATACTTTATACATGTTCACTGTGAATTGGATGCTCAATTACAAGGAAAGAAAGTGTTCTTTTTTTTGACCAATATGCATACATAAATAAATGGATACTTTTTATCTATAATAAATGATAGATGATGCAGTTGACTTTTGATGAACATTTATTTTTTATAGGGAGCTTAAAGAAAGAAAAAGAATTATACGAAGAGAATTGGGATTGCATTTGAAATTTACTAGAATTTATGTATTTTCCATAGAAAAAATAAATAAATGGCAAATAGATTTCCACAGAAATATTAATTATAATTTTATATGATGTTAAATCATCTCATCCAACTCAATATCTGAAAAAAGTAGTAATTTAAAGAAAGTGTAAAATGTACAGATGAAAACAAACCTTTATTTATTATTATTTAATAGATTTTCAATTTATTATCGAATTATACTAAATAATTGAAAGAAACAATTGAAAGAAAAATAATTGAAATAATGAAATAATTGAAATAATTAAGAACATTCACAAAACCACCAAGAAGTAAGTTCCCACAAATTCGTAAACATCACCATAATTCATATACCCCATCAGTTGCTGCTTTATTACATGCTTCTGCAATCATCTTGGATCATCTTGTAATTTGTAGAATGTTTTAATTTTCTCTTGACTCTTTGAATCGTTGCCAAATAATTTCTTAATTTTTTCCAAGTTCTGGTAATAGATTTTTGTTGAATCGGAATCTTTTATTTCAGTTTGAATCTCAATGGCTTTCATGACATATAAATCTAAAGATCTTTTCATTCTATTATATGTCTCTGTTTTCTATTCAGATAGTTTGTATAATTGCTGATATTCGTTTAACATTTCAATTTTATATATGTTACGTTCCATGATATTCGTATTAATTGACAAAATATCAACAGATGTTTTTGATGAGTTGTCTTTAAACTTTCTACATTTCTTTTGAATTTTAAGTGGGATATCTTCTTTGGAATTGTCATCTTTCAATTTTCTGCGCTTCTTTAGAATATTGAGTGGAATATCTTCCCAGAAACATAATTATCATCTCCTCTGCTACGTTTACTATTTTCAGTTGCTTCTTTTAACTCTTTCTCAAGATTCTCCTCATTCTTGTCTAATTCCTCTTTTTGATTCTGCCACCAATTCTTCCCCTTCAATTAATCTTGTATCTATTACCTCTATGTTTTTCAAAAGTTCACCTTTTAATTCTTTTTTCCAATCATCCAGTTCATTGGATGAAATTCTGCCTCCGCTACCACCACCACTACTATTACCACCCCTACTACCACCTCCACCTCCACCTCCACCATCCCTACTACTTCTACCACCACTATTTCCTCAGCCGTCTCTATTTTTTTCTTTCACCTCTTCCGCCTGTTGAAATCATGTTTGAATTATAATTATTTTTTATATCCTAATTGAATAATATATCATGATAAGCGTACTTGAATTTGAATTAAGTTATTGTTATTTTGCACTTTTATATTTACGTTCTTTAAGATTTCAGAAAGTTTTTTATATTCATATCAGTAAATTTTACTTATCAAAATATCATGTAATTATATTAATTACAAGTTAAATCACATCACATAATAAAAGTCATGGGTAATAATGGGAGTATTAGATCCCGTTGGTCAATAATAGTCACATTAATATTATAAGATATTATTTAATTTACTTAATAACATTCTATATATATTGTATACAAATAATTAATACTTATAATAATTATAATAATTAACAATTAATAATATTTAAAGTCAGTTTTATTTTTCAAAATTAGTTAGTCCTAAATATGATTAACATAAATAGCTATACTTGTGACACGATAACAAATGGACCATGATGAAGATTAGATAACTGATTAAAATTTTTTTAAAAATTCCCGCGAGTTGACTTTGAATTTCTAATACTTTTTACTCACTATTGTTTATATTGTGGCGAAGTAAATTGGTAATCAGGTGAAATGTCATGGGGGATGATATTTTTGTGACACTAGATGAACTTTCAGGTGATTGTCATATTTGTACGAGGATGAAGGATGAAGAATGCTGTACGAGGATGAAGGATACCGTACGAGGATAAAGGATGATGCACAAAGGATGAAGTATGAAGTACAAAGATAAAGTGTAAACCAAAGAGAAAGTATAAATACGACTGTTGTCGAGAGTAAGTTTCAATAGTCAGTTAGTTAGTTAGTTGATAACAGAACACAATTAGTCATTAATTAATTAGAAATAATTCAGAATAATTCAAAATACTTTAATAAATATTAAATAGAAAAGTAAACTTCCTTCAGGAACAGGAAAGATGTCACGCTGTAATATTTCTGTTGTTGAATGATACTTTACTTTTAAAACTTTATATTTTATATTTTAATAAACTTATACTTTATGTCGTAATATTGCGAAATACTATTAAATATTGTTTGATACTGCATTACTACTTTTACTCCACCTTATTCACTGTGCCTTCATGATTAATTTGATTATTATTTGATTATTATTATTATTTATTATATATTTATTATCTGTTTCGAGATAGGCAAGTTTAGATCGATTGATTGCTTGACCTACTAGCAGATAGAGTGTATTATTATTTGTTTGTGTGATGCAAACTGAGAGACTGATTTGAGAAATTGTTCGAAATACTCTGCACTCCTGTGACAATATTACAGTACAGTATTGTGTGTGTTTATTTTAAAATATAATATTAAACAAACTAAATTATTATATAATATCCCATGTTTAATATATTGAACTGACATAATAATTAGATAATAATAGATTATCTTCAATTGGTCAAAATGGTAATAGTAATTGATGAACTTGTAAATATGATTGTTTCATTAAANTCAGGAACAGGAAAGATGTCACGCTGTAATATTTCTGTTGTTGAATGATACTTTACTTTTAAAACTTTATATTTTATATTTTAATAAACTTATACTTTATGTCGTAATATTGCGAAATACTATTAAATATTGTTTGATACTGCATTACTACTTTTACTCCACCTTATTCACTGTGCCTTCATGATTAATTTGATTATTATTTGATTATTATTATTATTTATTATATATTTATTATCTGTTTCGAGATAGGCAAGTTTAGATCGATTGATTGCTTGACCTACTAGCAGATAGAGTGTATTATTATTTGTTTGTGTGATGCAAACTGAGAGACTGATTTGAGAAATTGTTCGAAATACTCTGCACTCCTGTGACAATATTACAGTACAGTATTGTGTGTGTTTATTTTAAAATATAATATTAAACAAACTAAATTATTATATAATATCCCATGTTTAATATATTGAACTGACATAATAATTAGATAATAATAGATTATCTTCAATTGGTCAAAATGGTAATAGTAATTGATGAACTTGTAAATATGATTGTTTCATTAAATCATGTATATTACTAATAATATTTATTTCTGCACCACTAAGCACCGTTGACTCATAATTTTTTGAACCAATGGATTGCAGAAATACTTCACATGAGATAAAAAAAATAAAACTTATAAAAGAAACCAATGTTCGCAAAATTAAAAACTTATCTTTTTTTTTCTTTTCTTGGTACTCTCTCTTGGTTAGCTTCTCTTATTTTGAAAGAAAAATCTGAACTTATGATTTCATTATTATAAGGGATGTTTATCCTTTATATATAAGAGAGAAAACCCTTTTTACCCTTTCTGGAGATTCTCATGGGCTTTGTGTCCACCTTGTCAGAGTGGAAATCCTCGGTCAGTGTCCTTAATAGTTGGGGGCCACTAAGGTGGCGGTAGGCCCAGTCTGTAGGCCTGATCATTTTTATTCCTTTAATATTCCTATTCCTTCTGGGGGTTTTCTAGTTATTACCAAGTTATCTTCAGATTTCTAGTTTCCGGGTTACCAAAAAGGATTTTTTGCTAGTTATTACCATTTCTCAATTAACTAACCCTGGTTTTTACCAGTTATCTTCGGATTTCTAGTTTCTGAGTCACCAAAACTTTCTAATGGTTTGGGATTTCTCTTCCCAGTAGGTTCGATTCCTACAAGGAAGCTTTAAAAAATTTTAAATTCTTTTTTTTTTTTTGTTATAAGAATTCATGTGCCAGAGTGTAGAAAAAAATTTTTAAAGGGGAGATAAGTATGTATTCCTTTGTTTCTTCTTTTACAGAACTTTTTAATTTTATTATTAATAATTACTGCATGCATTTATAGGATGACTGTAAAAATCTCAAAAACTATTTCAAAACAGAGCTTGTTATGCTTTTTATCAATGTTTGGGTCAGTGCATGTACAATTTGGTATCATCGATTGGTTGCTTTTATTATAGCAATGAATGGAATCAAAACTATGAAAAATTATTGGAATGGTGGTCAAACAATGTAAAGGGATAATAAATTAGTGAAGGCACAAAAAAATTTGTGTTAGAAAGATAAACAAGCTGAAGAAACTGAAAACAACTTTGAAAGGACCTTTACAAAGAGATAGCAATGTAAAATGAAAAGGACAACCAAGTCAGATCGGGTNCCTGGTTTTTACCAGTTATCTTCGGATTTCTAGTTTCTGAGTCACCAAAACTTTCTAATGGTTTGGGATTTCTCTTCCCAGTAGGTTCGATTCCTACAAGGAAGCTTTAAAAAATTTTAAATTCTTTTTTTTTTTTTGTTATAAGAATTCATGTGCCAGAGTGTAGAAAAAAATTTTTAAAGGGGAGATAAGTATGTATTCCTTTGTTTCTTCTTTTACAGAACTTTTTAATTTTATTATTAATAATTACTGCATGCATTTATAGGATGACTGTAAAAATCTCAAAAACTATTTCAAAACAGAGCTTGTTATGCTTTTTATCAATGTTTGGGTCAGTGCATGTACAATTTGGTATCATCGATTGGTTGCTTTTATTATAGCAATGAATGGAATCAAAACTATGAAAAATTATTGGAATGGTGGTCAAACAATGTAAAGGGATAATAAATTAGTGAAGGCACAAAAAAATTTGTGTTAGAAAGATAAACAAGCTGAAGAAACTGAAAACAACTTTGAAAGGACCTTTACAAAGAGATAGCAATGTAAAATGAAAAGGACAACCAAGTCAGATCGGGTAAAAATGCACTTTACAAAAAGTTATTCATCATATTATTTATTCAAGGAATACAATTACAATCGAAATCGTACACAAGATGGATACCATCTTCTGAACAATGATGTTGCCTATACTCTCGGGTTTAAATTCAAAGTATCATTAGATATGGCATTAGAAGCCCACTTTATTTCCGAGGAAACTTCAGTTTTGCACAAAGATATTTTAATGACTGAAATAATATTAGTTTTCTTGTGATTTGTTACCGTAGATTACTGTGAGCATATTTGAAAAATCAAGAGCATGGTTAAAAATGCAAATAAAGACAAAACAGTGGGATTTGACATGATGGATGTTGCGAGACTATTTGCATTGAAAATTATGATATTTACAAAGAAGCCAAGGAATTGGACTTTAAATAGCTAGGTAGGCTAATATATTGAGTCTTATTTTTACATTATAATTGCAATTATACTGATAAAAAATGCCTTTAAACAGAAAAAACAGATAAATCCATTTTAGAAGAATTAAATTCTAGTTTATGTGTTGTCTCAAGTGCTGAACTTAAAACAGCTGCATCCCAATACAAGTAAAGTGAAAAATAAATATAAGAAAACTTGAGAATACCTCTCCAAAATTGCGAACCTCCGAAATAGAAGAAAAAGTGATCAAGACCTCAAATAAAGTAATTGTTGAAAACCAACAAAGAAGGTTACTAAAAAATGCAAAGTTGCGGCTATAGAAGTCACCAAATCAACTACTACACAAAAAGCATCAAAAAACTGTTTCCGTTCAAAAGGAAGATGGCAAAATTGAATTGGGTAAGACTATATGCAAGAATTGGTTACTTCCTCTACCAAAATGCTAATAACTATAGTCCAAACATAAAACACCCGAATCAGCTTTATGGTGGTCCACTGTCATTAATCTCGGCTATCTCAAAAATGATGGCCCATGAATGAAGAGATGAATACAATAAAGCCTGAAAGCATTTTCCTATCCAAATTAGTGATTCTGAGACAGAAAAAGAATCATTAGAAGCTCTGATAAACATGTAGTTGATAAAGCAAAATAAAGTTATTGAAGAACGCAAATTAGAAGTAATTGATATAAAAATGGAAGAAGAAATTCCTCTATTTTAACTAAAGTTGGTAAGGGAACCGTCGCAGTAGTTGGCACTGTTGTTCTAACTGCCACAGTGCTCATCATAAGTTCCCTTTTTATTTTGTGAAATTTATACAGCTGACTATACTAGACACGTATTTTCCAAAAGAATTTCTTGTACTGATTTGCTAGCGTGATGCGTACGAAAAATTTCGTGAATTATTTAGTAATAATAATAATAAAATAAAAATAAATTATGTATAAATATATATAACAAGATGAAAGTTTACAAATTCAAATTCCAAAAGATGTTAAAGTGCATCTAAAAGGTAATTACTTTGAACTTCGGGATATTATTTATGTTGATCAATATTCTACATGACCGAAATTTAGCAACTTTAAAAATTCTTTATTTAAATTTCGCGCTAATAAAAGGCTTACTAAGTAAACAATTTGTTGCATAATGAAAACAGAAAAATATGGATTATTTTTTTATTAACTTTATTTTGATATTTACAATAACAAATAAGAAAAGGTAACGTATTATTAAACCAATTGTTGATAGAATTGATCTTCGGTATTAGTATTTTTGTTTTTTTTGTTATCATTATTGTCAACTGTTGGTAATATATTATCGTGGGTACTGTTTTACCAATTTTCATTTCTGATTTATCTTTACAATTAATTAATGTAATGTAGCGAAAAAACTGAAATTGACCTATTATAAACGAGATTGTTAATTTGTAGCATTATTCAATGCTAAAAAGTTTTAATAATTTATCAATTAAAAACTAACCAGTAACTACTTTAATGTAATTGTTGTTTTTTTTTAATTATAAAAATAAAACTTGATTGTATAAACGTATGTAGCGACTTGTAATAATGATTCACAATAATTATTTATGTATTTGGAATAAATTAAATAGTAAAAAATAAACTTTTATAAACTATTTAAATTCGTTTTAAATAACTTCATTATTATTTACATAATTATTTTTTAATTATCCATGTGTACATTGCATATTATATTTCTTTTTACAATTATAAAAATAAAGTCATATTCTCTTTTATGCCTCACCTTTTTGTAGGTTGTCATTTGTGATCATCCTAAATGTAAAAATGGAAGATTAATTTTTTATCCACAAGAAATCAGCATCATAGAATTGAAAAAGAACAAAAATATAAACACTAACTTTGATGAAAGCGGTCCAGTATTTCAATAGTGATTGTCTTAAGTTTTTCATCAATAAAGAATTATATTTAATAAAGATGAAGAAAATATATTATTAAATAAAAATAATGACATTGTCTTTAAACAAAAGTAATAAAGATTTATTATTAAACAAAGTCAAAGTTTATCCACAAATGAAGAAATGAAATCTTTTTAACTAAAATTCTTGATCTTCTGATTATTTTAATTTTTAGTTACATGACAAGTGAATGAGAAATAATGTCAAATGATTTCAAGTGAAAAAAAATTTGCCACTGAGCATTTGTGATACAAAAATCCAGGAAAGAATTATCTAATAAAATAAGTTTTTCAGTGGAATATACAGTAAAAAAATAATTGCTTTTATCCGACGGGAAGGGATATATGAAAAAAGTAAATATTTTTTTTTTGTTTTATTTTTTCTTTCAATATTATAAATATTTACCTTTTATAATAAAATGTCTCATGGTTACCACACAGATTAGGATTTTCATGTTGAAGTATACGTCCGGTATAAGTGAGCGAACATAATTTTCGTACTAATCAGTATTGATGAGTGGGTTTTTTTAATATTTCATGCTTGTTTGATTGTTTATTTATCCTTTAATTAATTCTTACATTTGTTCATTTGTCCATTTGTTTATTTGTCTACTTGTTCGTCTATTTGTTTAATATTCGATTCCATTTTTGAACTTCTATAATCTTTTTTTATGTTATTTTTTTATAACTAGAAATACCATCTCACCTTACAAACAAAAATACCCCAACAAGGGCACAGAGCCGCAGGTTGCCAGCTTAGATTACTAGATATCTGAGCGCAACGGTATATAGATACTGCAAGTAGAGTTTCTGCTACAAATAAAAAAAGTGATTCGTCATTGTTTGACACAACTCCGTTAGAAGATGATTCGTTATTGCTTGACACAACTTCGTTGGAAGATTCGGGTTCATTTGAAGTTCCTCCTCCACGTGGAGTGCACCTATCAGAAAATTATGTTCCATCTTGGTACGATTCATTTTATATTTTTACTATAGGTGCAGACTTAACTGATGTAACTATGTTAAGTCATATAAAATCATAAAAGACGTAACTCATAAATTATATGACGCAACTAGTTAAGTCATATGAAAACATATGACGTGACGTAATGACGTAACTTTGAAGAAAGCATAAGTCTGCACCAATAATTCTTACATAGTTGAGTTCTTAAAAATGTATATTTTTTAACCTTATATATGTAAATTGTTTGGTAATAATAGGTTAAATTTAATAAATATCAAGCGTCTTGGATCCCTTGTCGTCTAGTTGAAATAAATGTAAAGTTATGAATTCGGCATATTTAAAATTAAGTAAACTTAGTCATGTTATTTGTACATTCTCTTCTATATGACATAATTTACAGATTATTCATTCTGTTTAGGATGTATAAATATTTAAAAAGTTAATTAGGTATGTAGTATTTCCCCCCTATATTTAAATAATAGTAACTAACAATCATTGTTAGAATTTTTAATATTAATTAGTTTTTCTAAAATTCTAGTTAAATTCTAACTACTAAGTCCATATATTACATTTAAATTCTCATGATATGGGTTGAATTTTAGAACACTTGAAGATGCAAGGGAAATAATTTTGTAATAATTCAAGCCAATAAAATTATAATTTAGAAATACTAAATATAAAATAAATAAATAATAAATTTGATCGATTACTTGATTATAACTTGTACATATTTTTTTTTTAACTTTTTAATAAATAATTTTAATTTAAAAATAAATTATTTGCATTTACAAAGAATTAGAATATAAAAATTTGACAGCTAACGATTTTCAATATATTTTTTTTAAGATTAATTAAGGTTATTACAAACTAGCGTGAGACATGTGCCTTTGGTGCGGGGAAATTTGTAATTTTGTTGGTATGAGGGGGGAGTTTATTTTGTTTTATTTTATTTTTAGATTTCGAGTTAAATGTTTGTGTTACACGAATTAATTCGTGTATAGTAAATATTGCGTCTTTGACTTAGCCTTACATTTGGCCATCTATCCAAATTGCAACTACCTATGGTGCAGTTGATGCATTGTTGGTTCTTTGATCCAATCCAGAAATATTGGTACAGATAACCAAGGACAAATCTGTAATATGTTGATGAGATATTTCCAAAATATGTTGTAAATAAGTGACATACTGAATGTTCACATCAAGCATATTTTTTAAGGATTGTATGGTTACAGTGTTAACACCAGCATCTGGAATCACGTTTAACTGATGATTAATCTTGTTACATGTATCCCAGGTATACATTTGCAAGAATTGTAGATCAGGACCCTGGACACGAAATGTATACCTCCACCTTTGCATTGGCCAGCTCACAATCTAACTTAACTCCAATCGATACAAAGGAAAATATTGAATTATAAACTCAAATTTTATTGCGAAAATTTTTGGACTTGTCGTCTCGATTACAAAGTAACTTACATGTAATGCAATTAGCAAGAATAACCTGACGGGGGAAAAGTTCACTGAGTGCAGTTGTATCTTCTGAAAAACTGCGAGCTAAATTGTGCAATTTATTCGAATTTGCATGTCACACGTAACAGGTATTCATACCACATTTTTTTTTGACCTTGATATCCCAGCTCGACGTTTTTGAACAGTTTTAATTTTTTTCCTTTCTTCTCTTGTAAGATAAAATGCTGTACATGTCATGACTCAAATAATGACAACCAAACATCCGATAATCAATAATTTATACAATGTTGCAATTATACTATCCTTTTTTTTTTTCTCACAAATGTATATTCACAAAAAGGAAAAAAAGATACATTTTTTTCAATCATAATAATAATAATTTTATTATTAGGATCGTTTCCAACAATTTTTTCTTTTACAGAAAGTTCAATGTGGGTATTTTCTTAATAAAAAAACATATTATGCAACCATGGTAATAATCTTTAAACATCGTTCTAATACTCAACTAAAAAGTGTAAGCGCGTGAACCCTCACAAGACCTACTAACCGAAATCAGATAGATCCAGTCAGAAACATATACGTTTAAAATTTTACCCATTCAGATCTCTCTTATATTTTTTCTCACAAACGTAATCGAAAGCAAGTTTAATATCAATCATGACCAATTTCCTATTCTTCCCGTTAAGCTGAAAAAGGAAGTCGATTTACACGTTTCGCTTTGTTACATCAATTTCCATCCTTTGTAAATCCTTTAATCCAAGAAAGGGCTGCTTTTCGTTGCCAAAGGTTCTTCAGGGATCTCCTTAAGAATTATTTCGCGACTTCGCTCAGATCAAATACTGTGTAATCACCACTTTCGCACATGACCATCAGATCATCCAAATATATCACGTTTTGATCTGATCAACAGGTCACGACTGACAAAACTTAAAACCCACCAATCAAAATCCTTTTAACTATAATTTAATTAATTAATAATTTATTTATGTAATAATAAATAAAAATAAATAATAAAAATAAAAAATAATAAATGTTTATTTTTTTTTCGCGTGATTAATAAATTAATTAAAAAAATAAGAATTTCGTGACTAATTAAACTTTCGTATAATTTTATTGTAAATTACTATTCTGGTTTTTTGAATGTAAACTTGGTTGCTCAATTCTAAAATTAGCATTTTGTGTGTTTTGTGTAATGAGATAAAAATAAATATTATAAATATTTATAATACTAATAAATTCGATTTTTTTGCACACTAAAAACATTTTTTTAAAAAAGAAATTTTACATTTACGTTTCTTTTAATATTTACCTTTCATACATAAGTAAGCAAAAAAAAATGTCATCTTATAATAAAATATGCACAGAATGCAGTCAAGAAAATACTACCTGGGATTGGTGCAAACCATGTAACTCGAAACATTTCCAAAATGATTTTAATAATTGGGCGAGTGGAAATGACAAAATAGATAAATTTATTCAAGATGCTCAACTAAATGCTAATGATTATTTGGAAATAATAGAATGGATACCTTTTGATAGATTTAAATATGTTAAACAAATAGGTAAAGGTGGATTTGGAACAATTCATTATGCTAGGCGGATTGTTGGATCAATTTATAAATGGAATATTGAAAATCAGCAATGGAAAAGAAATCGTATAGGTAAAGAAGAAGTGGTATTAAAAAAGTTTGATGATTTTGTGAATTTTAATGATGTCATAAATGAGGTAAATATTTTAATTAATATTTAAATTCAATTTTCAAATTATTATCTAACGCTTTAACTGTAAATTAAATATGTTTATATTATTAGATGGCAATTCACTTAAAAACACGGACTATGGCTGCTTCAATTCGATTTTATGGAATTACACAAGATCCAGAAACACACAAATATATGATGGTTTTAGATTATGCAGCAGGTGGAAATCTTCGAGAATATTTAAAAATTAATTTTAATAATATTGATTGGAATCAAAAATTATTTAATCTATGGAAATTATCTATAAATTTGAGGAATATTCATAAATTAGATATAGTTCACCAGGACTTCCATCCTGGAAATATTTTATCATTCGATTTTAAAAAATATGGAATACTGATTTCAGATTTTGGATTAAGTAAATTAATAGAGGCAAATCCAAATAATCCCCCAAAAAATAATATATTTGGTGTATTACCATATATTGCTCCAGAGGTATTAAGTGGTGATGAAGAATATACAAAAGCTGCTGATGTATATTCATTTGGAATTATTGCTTACGAAATAATTACGGGCTTTCCTCCATATCCTGACATACCACATGATAAAGATTTAGCTATTAAAATATGCAATGGATTACGACCAAAAATTCCATTTCATACTCCCAAATTAATTACAAGAACAATTATGAGGTGTTGGGATGCTCGAGTTACACAAAGGCCTACTTTTAATGAATTATATGATGAGTTGTCAAAATACCGTAACGAGTACGAAGATTATTTAAAAAAAGGTAGAAATAAAAATTCAGAAATTTTAATTCAAATTAAAAAAGCTGAAGAATTTTCAGCAAACCAAGAATCAACCAATACAACAACTTCAACAACTACAACTCCTCTTAACTATCAAACACATCCACAAGCAATTTATACCAGTCGACTACTTAATTATTCAAATCTTCCAAAACCCAAGAATGAAGAAAATTTCGAAAGTGAACTTGAAAATTTAACTAAATCTATGTCAAATTTATGTCCTAGTAAGTTTTTTTTATATTTTATTCATTTTTATAATTAATTATATTAATTCATTTCTATGTTATTTAGGTAATTCTGATCTATTTATTTGATTGTGGGGATTTATTTGATTTAAAATTGTACATATTAGTTTTTTTTTTGATATAATAAGTCCTAACACAAAGAATATCTTCATCCCACTTTTATAAATCCAATTAGCTTAGCCTGTGATTTTGATTTTATAAAAATAGGAAATAATAATAGAGGAAAAATAAATTTAACACGAAATCGACTAAAAGTGTTAAAATGTTAATGATGCAACATTATTGAACGTTATGATGCGCACGTTTTTTTAATGTTAAATATACAAAAAAAATCCCCAAAAATATTAAAGATTGAATATCAAATTTTATTTATATGTTAAATCTTTATCTGGCATTTCTTTTTCAATAATTATTCATAATATGGAGTAAAAAAAAAAGTGATAGACTATCGGTTAAGATAATCAAGACTATTTCTTGTAGTAGTTGTAATTTATTATTCATGATTTTTTTCAATTATTCATTTGTACTTTTAATTACAAAAAAAAACTAAAAAAATTCAATAAAACTCCCATCCCATCCCATCGTATAAAATAAAAATAGAAATATAAAACACTATCTATGTAAAAAAAACTAAATCTACAAACAAAATAGTTATAATAATTAATGATAGCTAATTATTATTTAATAAATTGACAATTTTTTTTTACCCTAAAATGTTTGGATTAGATTTGTTCATATGTAAATATATTTTGAAAAATATTAAGTGTATTTGAAAAATGTTAATTTGAATGTTCAATAAAAAAAATAATAGAAAAGAATCATAATTTATGAATATATATCAAATTGTAAGAATCAATATTATAAAATTAATTTTTAAATATTCTCGAAGATTTCCATCTTTTGCATAATCTAAAATGAGTGTGTTTCTGGATCTTGTGTAATTCCATAAAATCGAATTTATTAAGTGAATTTCCATCTAATAATATGAAACTTTTTTATTTATAGTATTGTTAAAATGTTATATGATTATTTGAAAATTAAATTTAAATATTAATTTCAATATTTACCTCATTTAAGACATCATTGAAATTCACAAAATTATCAAACTTTTTAATGGCATTTCTACTCCTGCTTCTTCTTCATCACAATATCTAACCCATTATTGATTTTCAATATTTCATTTTCTAATTAATCCATCAATCCATCTAGCATAATGTATTGTTCCAAATCCACCTTTACCTATTTGGTTAACACATTTAAATCTATCGTAAGGTATCCATTCTATTATTTCATTATAATAATTTGCATTTAGCTGAGCATATTGAATTAATTTATCTATTTTGCCATTTTCACTCGTCCAATTATTAAAATCATTCTAGAAATGTTTCAAATTACATGGTTTGCATCAATTCTAAGTATTTTCTGGGCACTAATAGGACTTTTTTTTGTCTTATGGTATAAAAAGTAGAAAATTATTTTTGAAAAAAAAGTTGCAAATTATGTTTAAAATTTCAAGTATGCAAAAAAAAATCGCATTTATCAATTACATTTTATTTAACAACGTTTATTTTTATCTCTAATTCCAGAATTGAGTAACCAATGAAATTAAAGATTTAAAAAATAATTTCTTTGGGTGCGTATCTAATCATGGTAATATTCACATTGTCGAGCTTGATTTAAAATATCACATGTTAACAGATAATTCAGATAATTTTAAAGTTATAAAAATTATTAATGATTATTATTATTATTTATTTATTATTATTTATTATTACCATTATTATTATTATTGATGAATGAAACTGGTTTTAAAAATATATCCAATTTAATATTAATATTTTTTCAAGTTCATTAAAGATTATTATTACTATTTATTTATTAATATGCATTGGAAAATATAGAAACAATCAAATTCATTGTGAATTTACTAAATATAATATTTACCAAATAATAATTTATGGAAATATCAACGTCATCAAGAACTAATTTTTATTGGTTATTCAAATGACTTTTCAAATAACCAGGGCATTTTCCATCCCTTCATTACACAAAATACTCAAAACGCTAATTCTAGAATTGAGCAACCAAGTTTACGTTCGAAAAACCGCAAATACATTTATACAGATTAAAGGTAATTTCTTCAGACTTCGGTATGCATTATGATAATATTTCACACAATGTGAACTTGTGACCAAATTGTTTGGGTACAATATATTCCACCAAGATACAAACCCGTAAGATAAATCTGAGTACATGATACTTTGTACAACAAATTACCGTTCTGTTATACGATTTTATAATAAATCGTACATCAAAATTAGTAACAAAGTATAATGAAAGTCCACATATATTAACCACTCATATTCTAATATTATCTAGAACGCTATACTTGGAAATTCGATGAACTTTATAGCTCTTTATTCTCTCTTGGCGTAAATTCTATGAATTATACATATTTGGATGTCTATTAAACGATAAACAGGTTCTTTAAATTCTATTCGATGTATATACTTGAGTATAAACCTTTTCAATTTTTTATAAATAAACCTTTACTGATATTGTTAATCTTATAAAATTTTTTTTTCAATAAAAAGGCTTTTAATATAATTCTCGTGTAAAAAAAGCAAAAGAAAAATGGAAATCAAAGGTCTAACAAACTCAACTAAAGTGACCACAAAAAAACCTTATCAAAAGAAATTCAGAGAGGAAATACCTAAACAATTAGATATTAATAAAGTATACAATCCAAAATTCGATGTTATCAAATTAATGCATACTAGACGTGAATTAGTTCCTTACAAAAATCCACCTAGACCACCAAACAGCTATTTTTTAATGAAAAATTGTTACATGTTAGAATTACGAGAAATCGGATTACGGCTCACAATGCCCGAAATTTGCATTCAATCCAAACATCTGTGGAGTGAAGCACCAAAAGAAGTCAAAGATCGTTACGAAGAAATACAATTAAAAGCTCAAAGTATCCACAATGAATTATATCCGAGTTATAAATTCAGACCAAGAAGAAGACAAACTTTTAAAATGCACGTTTTTCCCCACGAAAGTGATACAACTTTTAGTTCCACCAAAACTAATTATTCGCCAACTGAATCTGAAATTTCTAATCAAATCAATTTTACGATCTTCTAAATTATTCATTTTCGAATGATGAAAAATTAGCTCAAAATATTCAATTTTTACAATATAATGATGATTCTTCGTACGCATATTGTCAATCCGAATTTCTAAATGTTTTCATAGAAACAGATGGTTTTTTTCTTTACCAAGAACAACAATTCAATATTATAGAAAACAATGAAAATATGGATATGAAAATTTTCCATTAAATTATAAATCCTAAATAAAATATTTATTTATTTTATCATATCTTGTAATATAGATTATTCGTTTCTTTTGCATAATTTTTTATGCTATCTTATTTTCAGTGGAACATTTATTCAGTATCAAAAATACATATATATATACGTATTAATTTATTAAACTTTCTATAATCAAAAAAGTTGGAACTTCTTGTTTTATTTTTTTTGTAATTATTTCGATGTTGACGTTTTTTTCTTATTCTCGTTTTATTCTCTACGGATGAAAGACCTTTAAGCTTATAGTAAATATATTAATAACATAATTAAAATTCTTTTCATAACCTTTCTTTCTATTCTGAACTATGAACCGATCAATAACAAAAAGACTTAAGAGGTTTATTTGAGTAACAATTTTTATGCAAATATTTAACAAATAAATTTTACTATTATTAGGCAATCAAGTAGACAAAAAAAAGTTAATGAAATATAAATATAAATTATCAAATATATAGCTGTTTTATAAAGTATTAATATTTTAAACCTTTAGAGAGAGAGATGTATCATTTTTTATAGTGGTGAATCCAAAGGTAGTTTCGAAATCAAAAATAAAAATTGGTTTTGTTTATTAAATTTATTTGTTTGATGAGCTTTTATTAAAAATTTTTTAAAGAATGAAATAGTGATCATCAAAGAAACAAAATAAAAAAAAAACAATTTTATCATCGAAATTGATTTTTCATCAAAGATATCGTATCGCAAAGTATGACAAAACCTCAAAAACAAAAGGTGATCATCAAAGGAATAAATTGATCACCCGCAATAACTTTTAGGCTTGATAGAGACTTGACCCTATGACTATAGACCCTTTTACCAAAAAAAAATCCCTAAACGAAAATAAAAAAAAAATAGTTATTTTTTATTTTTTATTATTGGAAAATGAATTCATTTTTCGAAAAAAGCAAAGACCATTTCCTTTTTTTCCGGAGCAATTTTCGTTAAAAATTCCCCAAACTATTTATTATCTATTATAAAAATATCATTTGTGAAAAAAAATAAATGCAAGTTTAGTAAAGGTAGGCTACTCCAAATAAATTCTTATTATCTTTAGAAATAATGAAAATGAGATTTGATTCTATTTTTTTTTAGTTTACCGCCTGAAATCTTGTTTTCGTCAATTAGATTAGATTATCTGATTTTTTTTGTGCCAACGAAAAAAAGCGTTTTATTTGACTATACTAAATATCTGGGTATTAATCATAAATATTATAAAAGCAACTTTACTTTGACATGAAATGACTAAAAATGACCAAAATTATTAAATTAATTACAATCATTGTTATTTTTATTGTCATTATTAAAGTCTTTAAATGCATTAAATTAGGCCAATTTAAAAAATTAAGCTTACGGCTTATTTACGGCTTATCCTCTAATGAGATAAGCTCACGGCTTATCCTCAGTATAATGAGATAAGCTCACAGATTATCTTCTATATAATGAGACAAGCTCAGGGCTGGAAAATTACAAAGATTTTAAGAATTTTCATTTGACCCAATTGCCAATTTTAGTCTTTGTCATTCTTTTATTATTTTTTAATAAATTCTCTTTCGAAAGAAAAATAATAAAAGAGTAATAACTGCTATTAATTTATCTATTTTTTATTATTTTATTATTTATTAGACTGATATAAAAAAAATCCATGACAATTCCAAGCCTTTTGTCTTTACAAAAAAATACATAAATTCATAAATTGATGAATATAAGTTAAGTTATAGGATAAATATTATTATAAATTTGATAATAAAAATAATATATTTTATTATGTTCCTTTTGCAATATGTCCCTCAAAAATGATAGTTGAAAAGATTCTCTTGGTTCCTCCGCATAAGGAGGTAACCGGAACTGATTTTGGCGGGAAAATATTGGATTTTACTGGAGTTCATGAACTATTAGATGGTCATTTATGTCTTTCCAAAGTTGTTTATCGAGAAGCTTTTATATGGTTCAATTTTATCCATGACTTCAATAATGAATAAGCGGTAATGTTTTAGAGTAGTTTTTAATGCAAGAAATTTTCCATGGTTCATTCTTCAAGATTTATGGGAGGAATAAGGGTCTGAATTTTTCACTTGATGGTGTGATCCCAAATTTTAATCCTGATTTGCAGATTCTTCAAGTCTAAAAAGAATTTCTAATTTGTTAGTTAATTCTCAAGTTCAAATTCATCAGCTGCTGGCATTAAGTCGAAACAAATTTGGTTTCGAAAATTTTTCAAATCAACAACTCCTCCATAGATATATCTAAGAAGAAATGAATCTATAAAGTAATAAATAAAATTTTCAATATAGGCAAGAATGTTAGTATTTATGTTATTTTGACGATTACTTACCGAAGAATAACATTGAAAATTTGAGCAGATATGCTTGACTTGATAACTATTTTAATATTAGTTTCATTTGGCTGAATATTTTTTAATCCTCTTCAGAAATAAAATGATTGGAGTTTCATCATGTTGGAATATTTTCAACTTCGATTATTACATTATAATCATCTTTATCATTAAGAAGTTCAATGAGATATTGAGATAACTTGTCAAAAAATTTTAAAGACATTTTTCTATTGTAATTGAAAGCGGAAAAGCACATCTTATTATAATCATGTAGTCGTATGATATCTTTTACTTACACAAGCAAATGAAAACGCTTAAATTTTACTAACAAATAATTTTTCATAATTATTAAGCGATACAGTTGAGCTTTATAAAAAATCTTCTCAATATATTAATTCTGCATTGTTTTTACACACTTGAATTCATATCAATAATTATTAACCTAAATAATTAATAATATATGTATATTATGATTATTTAATTGGAATTTACGATCTAATGACTAGAATGTAGAAAATTTATTAATTAAATAATTAATAGTAAATACAGTATCTTATCATAAATTTCAAATTCAAAACGCGTCTTGCGATTTAATGTCGAATAATATAATTTTTTAAAAAAACGGCCCAGATTATTTCTAATAATTTCAATTAAGAAATTATGAATAAATTATTTCAACAGAGAATTAGAGAAAATTTTGAATAATTTTATTGATAATGCCGATAAGATAAGATATTAAATAAATATTCTTATTTTTTTTTTAGATGGATGAATTGCTAAAGATAGGTAAATTTATTAGACAGTAATTTGACAATATACAATGACTGATAAGATAACAGATATTAAAAATGTGGCATTCGCAATGAAAGAAAAAAGGTTGAAATTCATTAAAGTACAATAATTAAATATTTTAATAAATCGATTAATGTTAATAATAATGAATGCTAATGACAACAACCCTTCCTCAATTATGTCAATTTTTAAAAGAATTTTTTAAAGAACCTAATATTAAATTTATTGAAATACCAGAATTTTCGAAATTACACTTTCAGTTCAATTATTGACGTTAATAAAAGTGATAGCTAAATAACTTTATATTTTTATTTTACTTAACAAAATTATTTTGATATTAGAAAATAAAGCAATCTGGTTTAATGAAATGCTGGAAGCTTATTTGTTCGGAATTTCATTTTAAATGGTGTGACTTAACCATGTCCCACGAAAAGACGAATGAAAAAAAATGGGAAGTTAGGATGGACAATTTGATTATTGACGATACTTTTCAAAATGAAAATGTTTTCCCAATTAATTGTCGCTCTTAAATGTATTTCTTTAAATGATAAATTTACACTGGACAATTTAATAAATGAAGTAAGTTAAATTAAACTTTTTATTCTACTATTTGAATTTTTTTTTTTGATTTTGATTGAAACAGATTACAAGATATCGAAATCGAAAATTCATGACGACAGCATTCTTAAATATTACTGCATTACTAAGCAAGGTAAAATATATTTTTACAAATAATAAAATAATAAGAACTGAATATTAATGTTTATTCATTTATTTATTTGATTTTTACAGAGAATAAAGATAATTATATTATGATTCTTGAATATGTTAATAATGATTCTCTTCGTCAATATTTAAAAACAAATTTCCAAAAACTGGATTGGGACGCAAAATTAAATATTGCAAAACGAATTGCGAATGTTTTGAAGCTTCTACATTCTAATAATATTATTCATGGAAAATTGGTAATTATTTTATTTTAAGAAAACAAATTATACAAATGAATTACTCAAATGAATTAATTTTTAATTTCTTTTATTTATTATTTGATTAGAATTCTGAAAATATACTTATTCATAATGGGATCTTAAATTTAATATTTTTGGATCAACAAAATTATGCCTGAGTCTTTAAAACTTCTTACAAATATTCTCGGCCCAATTCAATATATTGACCCTCGATATTTGAAAATTTTGAACACAATTGGTAAAAATAAGAGCTCAGATATTTTCAGTTTGGGAATTATTCCATGGGAAATTTCTAGTGGCACTCTTCCTTTCGAAATGGAATTTTTGTCAAATGTTAATTTATTAAATAATATTATAAAAAGAAAAAGAGAATTGGTTATACCCAGGACACCTTCCAAGTACAAAGAAATATATACTGGTATAAATTTGTAACCTTTTGTTAAAATTATTTATAATTATTACATAATTAAATTATATTAAATTATATAAATTAGATCTATTTAACAGATTGTTGGAGACACAATGGAAATTCACGACCAGACATTTCTCAAGTGGTTAAAATCGTTATCTCGGATGCAAGTTTTGAAAATTCACAATCACAAACTCGCAATGTTACAGATGAAATTATTTCTGTTAAACTGGAAAACCTAATACGTGAGTTACATTTTTTATATATTTATAAATAATCGTACTTAAATATTTAATTTCATCATGTTATCATCGTGACGAAATACTGAGGGTGCACGAATTCCACATGGGATGTGCACGGGATTTCGAAATGTTGCGAAGGTCACGGGAGATGACATTGAGATGACAGTGTAACCGGATGAGTGTGTTACCATCTAGATGACAGATTATTCATCTTTGTACGAAGTATTCCATCCTTGTGTGTTATCTTTAAAATTAGAAAAGAACGTGTCTAGACGCGACAACACAGGATAAAGGAAAATAAGTTCGAAAGTGTATAAAATAGACTGGTAATTTAGGATGTGAAAAGGATCGGCTCATTTTTACAATTTTTATAATTTTTGATTTTCTTTTGGTACATTTCGAATAATTACGAAAATCTTTCACCTAATTTGTAATAAAATAATAAATAATCTTTTGGTACGCATTTTATAATAAAAATAAATAATAAAGATAGAAACATATTGTTTTGATTTAGCAGCAGAGATAAGACACGCCAAAGCAGTGATATATTTTTGTTGTTACATCTTTGCAATAAGTTTAAAAGTTTCGATATACCCCGTAATAATTTGATACATTTTTAATATTTTTATTTCGTGATAACGGTAATATTGGTGAGAAACGGTTAACAGCCCGTAATACCTCTATTACTAATTTTGTAATTTCTTGAATAAAGTTACTGAATAAAGTCTGAAGCTAAGATTCGAAAGTTTGCGTAGTGAGCTGTAAAAAGATACTTTTACTCCACTTACTCACGTACCTTCAGATCGCACCTGTGTGTACTGTGTTAAGAGTTTATTTTATATATCTATTCGTTGCGAGTAGGCAAGTGACTGCTTGATCCTACTGGCGGATAGTGGGCGTTACGAAATATTGCGTACAAGAGTATGTTGAGTTAGTGCGAAAAGGGGTGTGACGAGAGTTCGATTTAGTGGGACTGATTGACGTAACTTTACTCTTTGTTCTGGGCAGACCGCCACAATACTACGAAATTTAAAATTCAACGACATTCTCACGATCATACCAATAACAATATTAACTCTTCAATTTGTCATTCTAAAATCCATTTTAAAGATAAATTTGAAAAATGCATGAAATTAAAAAAGAAAAAAAAATACGTGAACCAAATGTGACAAAAAAATAAACGTGATGAAAAAAATTAATAAATTATGCAACCGATCATATGTAGAATCATTTTAATGTGGAAAGGATTGTCTAACGTCTATTAACATGGAAGATTTATTTTCACAATTAAAATTTAAAGTTATTGAAGAATATTAATTCAATTTGATATGAAATAATGTTCCGAGTATCCCAGATAATATTTCAACTAATATATCAATATTATTATTTATTTATAATTACATCTAAATGCGATACGATAATTTTTTTTTATTTCTTGGCAAAAAAAAATGGCAACTAAAATTTCCACGGAAATGTTAATAATCATTTTAAATAATCTCCAATCATCATCTCGCTCAACTTACGATTTATATTAATCATTATTGGTTAATCGAATCTGGTGTAAAGTTACTTCACCTATACATTGGGAATTACCTTTTAGTCCAGAATATTGTCGGGATGATATGGAGTTGAGTAAGAAAGTAATTTAGTTTATTTTATTTTCCAAATAGTCACCACAGTCCACAACAAATTATTGGTCCAGTTCAAGATAATGACAATAGTTATGATGCTAATGAGGAAAAAAATCGCCATCACCAAATTGAGAATATTATTTTGTGAGACATGCAAATTAATAATAAATCGTTTTGAATTTGTGGGTTTCTTTAAAATGGCGGGAGTTCAAAATTATTCACGTTGTAGTGATTTAATTGGTTCAATTCTTGAGCTTCGAAAGTATTTAAGAAATTAGAAACGTTTGTTTCATTGATGGATCTAGATCATGAATCGATTAGACCATATTAACATTAATTTGTGGTAATATTTTAAATTTGAATTTTTCTTTCAATCTATTTTGTCAAGAACATTTATTAACAAACTTATTAATGTTCAAAACAGTTAGAAAATCTATCAATTAAATTAATTGAAAATTACTAAATTCGTAATCCAATGTCTTCGGCTATTATTAGTCAAAATGAAACATTAAAGGGTGTTCGTTTAAGTTTGGTAAATTTTTATCATTTCGAGGGAAAATCATCACCAATTGGACAAATTATTTCACTTACATTGAAAATTGTCGTGGATTGCAGAAATTGGATAGTTTATTTTTGGCTTCATCATTTATTCAATTAAGAAATTTTTATTTTAGACAGGCATATAATAGATATCCTCAAGAATTAGTTATAAAAATTCTCGAAACAGCCAATACAAAATTTAGATTTATTTAAATGTATTCCAAAGATCCATTTTTAGCAATTTTAAATTATTTCGCAAATTAACTTTATATAATTTAAGTCTTAAACAAATAATAGCAAGATTTGATAATAATTTAATGAATTAAGAAATTTTTCATTTTATTGTGGAAAAGAATTTGACAATATTATGTCAGATGGCCGGGAATGTGCCAAAATCACTTGAAACTATTAAGATTAAAATGGATTATGATAATCCACGGCCATTAGTGCTGATAGTTTAAGAAAATTTTTCGGAGGAGGAAGAGGAAGTATGTGAAAACTAATGAGATTATTATAAAACTTACTCAAAACACATGACTATTAACAATACGGAGTTCAATTTGATGTCGAAAATAATATTTTAAATATAATACTAAATCAGAAAATATATTTAGTTATAGTATTAGTATTGCATGTTGAGTTTCGTGTTTTAATGTATCGTCATTTATTATTTTATTACATTAAATATTAATATTAAAATACTATGTTAAGAAAAAAATTCAATTTATTAAGTAATATTGTTGATTTTTATGTGTATATTCAACAATAACATATATAATAAATGTTTGTTGCAATTAAATCATAATTTTCCTTTGCTAAAATATCTAAACTTTTAAGAGAGTAATTGAATGTACTGATTTTATTGATTTTTTAAAAATTGATCCTATTAAATTATTACTATTATTAATAATAATATTAGTATCATTAGCTAATATTAGTATCATTAGCAATATTATTAATATTGCCCTAATTATTAACTTCTTTTTCGTAATTCTCTTCCCTTGATAATTCAAAATTCTCTGTTGGATAATAATAATAATAATGAAACTGAATTTTTTTCTGACTATAAAATAGTTAATGATTCATGAGATCTATAGTTTTAATTTCACGTGAAAATATTTAACACCAGCTAGACATAATTGGCAAGATTAACGATCCCATAAAATTTTTTCTTTTCTATAATTTGATGTATATAAGGAACTTTCGAACATATACTAATACCGAGTTTGGTCCTCTGTTAAAAAGCGCAAACCCCTCTGATGGGTCAATGTTAACTTCCTTCCTGAAGTTTAACCGCGGCTTATGGATTAACCAACCTACACTGTGATACAGATTCTGTTGAGTGTGATGGCAATGAACTTCAGGATTGACACTTAACATGACCAAACGCCCCCCAAGTTGATTTTATAATATTTTATAAAAAAATAGATCCGCTTGGTTCACTCAAAAATGTTTAGATGACACGTGAACAATCTCATATGATATAATAAATACTTTGGCCATTTTGATAGATTTATCCTTCAAAAATTAATATTTGCACATTACGTTTATAAAATATACATATTTAATTTTTTGTTATTTTAGAAAAAATGGACAATAAAATACCGCGAAAATTTGTTTATACTTTTTATATTACAACAAATTAATGTTATTCAGTTTCCTTGTTTTTTCTAAAATTTCCAAAAAAAAAATAGTCAAAATTGATATTTTTATTAATACACAGTCAAAATTTCTTTAGTTATACATATTCTAAAAAATTACCGTTTTACTTACCCATAAAATTTTAATTTGTCGACTGAACTTCATTTTTTATTAGTATTTTATTAATTTTAGGTTTCATTGTTACGCATAACTTCGAATGATCGAATTGATTCGTTGTTTTTATTGTTGTACCGATGATTAGTTTTAAAATTTGTACACTTGAAATTTTTATATTTTTGTTTTATGTCTGAACTTAATAAGGGACCAAGAACAATTCTTACTGCTGGTCAAAAATGTGAAATTTGTATGAAAAAACAAAATATCCCTGTACCTTCAAATGTAAAACTAGCATTTGAATATTCTGTTGGTGAATCTACGATTCATGATATTCTCCAACAAAAAGATAAATAGCTCACATTTAATCTGACAAAACACAAATAAGGTGCTAAATTGCCACTATTAGAGGAAGCTTTATGGTTTTGGACACAAAGTGCACTTGGAGCAGAAATGGATCTTAATGATAGAATTTTACAAAGAAAGGCTCTTCAATTTGCTGAAACACCTAAGATAGAAAATTTTAAAGGTTCTTTAGTTGGGTAGCAAAATTTAAAAATCGTCATAGTATTAAAAAATATATAAAAACTGNTTCCAAAAACTGGATTGGGACGCAAAATTAAATATTGCAAAACGAATTGCGAATGTTTTGAAGCTTCTACATTCTAATAATATTATTCATGGAAAATTGGTAATTATTTTATTTTAAGAAAACAAATTATACAAATGAATTACTCAAATGAATTAATTTTTAATTTCTTTTATTTATTATTTGATTAGAATTCTGAAAATATACTTATTCATAATGGGATCTTAAATTTAATATTTTTGGATCAACAAAATTATGCCTGAGTCTTTAAAACTTCTTACAAATATTCTCGGCCCAATTCAATATATTGACCCTCGATATTTGAAAATTTTGAACACAATTGGTAAAAATAAGAGCTCAGATATTTTCAGTTTGGGAATTATTCCATGGGAAATTTCTAGTGGCACTCTTCCTTTCGAAATGGAATTTTTGTCAAATGTTAATTTATTAAATAATATTATAAAAAGAAAAAGAGAATTGGTTATACCCAGGACACCTTCCAAGTACAAAGAAATATATACTGGTATAAATTTGTAACCTTTTGTTAAAATTATTTATAATTATTACATAATTAAATTATATTAAATTATATAAATTAGATCTATTTAACAGATTGTTGGAGACACAATGGAAATTCACGACCAGACATTTCTCAAGTGGTTAAAATCGTTATCTCGGATGCAAGTTTTGAAAATTCACAATCACAAACTCGCAATGTTACAGATGAAATTATTTCTGTTAAACTGGAAAACCTAATACGTGAGTTACATTTTTTATATATTTATAAATAATCGTACTTAAATATTTAATTTCATCATGTTATCATCGTGACGAAATACTGAGGGTGCACGAATTCCACATGGGATGTGCACGGGATTTCGAAATGTTGCGAAGGTCACGGGAGATGACATTGAGATGACAGTGTAACCGGATGAGTGTGTTACCATCTAGATGACAGATTATTCATCTTTGTACGAAGTATTCCATCCTTGTGTGTTATCTTTAAAATTAGAAAAGAACGTGTCTAGACGCGACAACACAGGATAAAGGAAAATAAGTTCGAAAGTGTATAAAATAGACTGGTAATTTAGGATGTGAAAAGGATCGGCTCATTTTTACAATTTTTATAATTTTTGATTTTCTTTTGGTACATTTCGAATAATTACGAAAATCTTTCACCTAATTTGTAATAAAATAATAAATAATCTTTTGGTACGCATTTTATAATAAAAATAAATAATAAAGATAGAAACATATTGTTTTGATTTAGCAGCAGAGATAAGACACGCCAAAGCAGTGATATATTTTTGTTGTTACATCTTTGCAATAAGTTTAAAAGTTTCGATATACCCCGTAATAATTTGATACATTTTTAATATTTTTATTTCGTGATAACGGTAATATTGGTGAGAAACGGTTAACAGCCCGTAATACCTCTATTACTAATTTTGTAATTTCTTGAATAAAGTTACTGAATAAAGTCTGAAGCTAAGATTCGAAAGTTTGCGTAGTGAGCTGTAAAAAGATACTTTTACTCCACTTACTCACGTACCTTCAGATCGCACCTGTGTGTACTGTGTTAAGAGTTTATTTTATATATCTATTCGTTGCGAGTAGGCAAGTGACTGCTTGATCCTACTGGCGGATAGTGGGCGTTACGAAATATTGCGTACAAGAGTATGTTGAGTTAGTGCGAAAAGGGGTGTGACGAGAGTTCGATTTAGTGGGACTGATTGACGTAACTTTACTCTTTGTTCTGGGCAGACCGCCACAATACTACGAAATTTAAAATTCAACGACATTCTCACGATCATACCAATAACAATATTAACTCTTCAATTTGTCATTCTAAAATCCATTTTAAAGATAAATTTGAAAAATGCATGAAATTAAAAAAGAAAAAAAAATACGTGAACCAAATGTGACAAAAAAATAAACGTGATGAAAAAAATTAATAAATTATGCAACCGATCATATGTAGAATCATTTTAATGTGGAAAGGATTGTCTAACGTCTATTAACATGGAAGATTTATTTTCACAATTAAAATTTAAAGTTATTGAAGAATATTAATTCAATTTGATATGAAATAATGTTCCGAGTATCCCAGATAATATTTCAACTAATATATCAATATTATTATTTATTTATAATTACATCTAAATGCGATACGATAATTTTTTTTTATTTCTTGGCAAAAAAAAATGGCAACTAAAATTTCCACGGAAATGTTAATAATCATTTTAAATAATCTCCAATCATCATCTCGCTCAACTTACGATTTATATTAATCATTATTGGTTAATCGAATCTGGTGTAAAGTTACTTCACCTATACATTGGGAATTACCTTTTAGTCCAGAATATTGTCGGGATGATATGGAGTTGAGTAAGAAAGTAATTTAGTTTATTTTATTTTCCAAATAGTCACCACAGTCCACAACAAATTATTGGTCCAGTTCAAGATAATGACAATAGTTATGATGCTAATGAGGAAAAAAATCGCCATCACCAAATTGAGAATATTATTTTGTGAGACATGCAAATTAATAATAAATCGTTTTGAATTTGTGGGTTTCTTTAAAATGGCGGGAGTTCAAAATTATTCACGTTGTAGTGATTTAATTGGTTCAATTCTTGAGCTTCGAAAGTATTTAAGAAATTAGAAACGTTTGTTTCATTGATGGATCTAGATCATGAATCGATTAGACCATATTAACATTAATTTGTGGTAATATTTTAAATTTGAATTTTTCTTTCAATCTATTTTGTCAAGAACATTTATTAACAAACTTATTAATGTTCAAAACAGTTAGAAAATCTATCAATTAAATTAATTGAAAATTACTAAATTCGTAATCCAATGTCTTCGGCTATTATTAGTCAAAATGAAACATTAAAGGGTGTTCGTTTAAGTTTGGTAAATTTTTATCATTTCGAGGGAAAATCATCACCAATTGGACAAATTATTTCACTTACATTGAAAATTGTCGTGGATTGCAGAAATTGGATAGTTTATTTTTGGCTTCATCATTTATTCAATTAAGAAATTTTTATTTTAGACAGGCATATAATAGATATCCTCAAGAATTAGTTATAAAAATTCTCGAAACAGCCAATACAAAATTTAGATTTATTTAAATGTATTCCAAAGATCCATTTTTAGCAATTTTAAATTATTTCGCAAATTAACTTTATATNTTATTCACGTTGTAGTGATTTAATTGGTTCAATTCTTGAGCTTCGAAAGTATTTAAGAAATTAGAAACGTTTGTTTCATTGATGGATCTAGATCATGAATCGATTAGACCATATTAACATTAATTTGTGGTAATATTTTAAATTTGAATTTTTCTTTCAATCTATTTTGTCAAGAACATTTATTAACAAACTTATTAATGTTCAAAACAGTTAGAAAATCTATCAATTAAATTAATTGAAAATTACTAAATTCGTAATCCAATGTCTTCGGCTATTATTAGTCAAAATGAAACATTAAAGGGTGTTCGTTTAAGTTTGGTAAATTTTTATCATTTCGAGGGAAAATCATCACCAATTGGACAAATTATTTCACTTACATTGAAAATTGTCGTGGATTGCAGAAATTGGATAGTTTATTTTTGGCTTCATCATTTATTCAATTAAGAAATTTTTATTTTAGACAGGCATATAATAGATATCCTCAAGAATTAGTTATAAAAATTCTCGAAACAGCCAATACAAAATTTAGATTTATTTAAATGTATTCCAAAGATCCATTTTTAGCAATTTTAAATTATTTCGCAAATTAACTTTATATAATTTAAGTCTTAAACAAATAATAGCAAGATTTGATAATAATTTAATGAATTAAGAAATTTTTCATTTTATTGTGGAAAAGAATTTGACAATATTATGTCAGATGGCCGGGAATGTGCCAAAATCACTTGAAACTATTAAGATTAAAATGGATTATGATAATCCACGGCCATTAGTGCTGATAGTTTAAGAAAATTTTTCGGAGGAGGAAGAGGAAGTATGTGAAAACTAATGAGATTATTATAAAACTTACTCAAAACACATGACTATTAACAATACGGAGTTCAATTTGATGTCGAAAATAATATTTTAAATATAATACTAAATCAGAAAATATATTTAGTTATAGTATTAGTATTGCATGTTGAGTTTCGTGTTTTAATGTATCGTCATTTATTATTTTATTACATTAAATATTAATATTAAAATACTATGTTAAGAAAAAAATTCAATTTATTAAGTAATATTGTTGATTTTTATGTGTATATTCAACAATAACATATATAATAAATGTTTGTTGCAATTAAATCATAATTTTCCTTTGCTAAAATATCTAAACTTTTAAGAGAGTAATTGAATGTACTGATTTTATTGATTTTTTAAAAATTGATCCTATTAAATTATTACTATTATTAATAATAATATTAGTATCATTAGCTAATATTAGTATCATTAGCAATATTATTAATATTGCCCTAATTATTAACTTCTTTTTCGTAATTCTCTTCCCTTGATAATTCAAAATTCTCTGTTGGATAATAATAATAATAATGAAACTGAATTTTTTTCTGACTATAAAATAGTTAATGATTCATGAGATCTATAGTTTTAATTTCACGTGAAAATATTTAACACCAGCTAGACATAATTGGCAAGATTAACGATCCCATAAAATTTTTTCTTTTCTATAATTTGATGTATATAAGGAACTTTCGAACATATACTAATACCGAGTTTGGTCCTCTGTTAAAAAGCGCAAACCCCTCTGATGGGTCAATGTTAACTTCCTTCCTGAAGTTTAACCGCGGCTTATGGATTAACCAACCTACACTGTGATACAGATTCTGTTGAGTGTGATGGCAATGAACTTCAGGATTGACACTTAACATGACCAAACGCCCCCCAAGTTGATTTTATAATATTTTATAAAAAAATAGATCCGCTTGGTTCACTCAAAAATGTTTAGATGACACGTGAACAATCTCATATGATATAATAAATACTTTGGCCATTTTGATAGATTTATCCTTCAAAAATTAATATTTGCACATTACGTTTATAAAATATACATATTTAATTTTTTGTTATTTTAGAAAAAATGGACAATAAAATACCGCGAAAATTTGTTTATACTTTTTATATTACAACAAATTAATGTTATTCAGTTTCCTTGTTTTTTCTAAAATTTCCAAAAAAAAAATAGTCAAAATTGATATTTTTATTAATACACAGTCAAAATTTCTTTAGTTATACATATTCTAAAAAATTACCGTTTTACTTACCCATAAAATTTTAATTTGTCGACTGAACTTCATTTTTTATTAGTATTTTATTAATTTTAGGTTTCATTGTTACGCATAACTTCGAATGATCGAATTGATTCGTTGTTTTTATTGTTGTACCGATGATTAGTTTTAAAATTTGTACACTTGAAATTTTTATATTTTTGTTTTATGTCTGAACTTAATAAGGGACCAAGAACAATTCTTACTGCTGGTCAAAAATGTGAAATTTGTATGAAAAAACAAAATATCCCTGTACCTTCAAATGTAAAACTAGCATTTGAATATTCTGTTGGTGAATCTACGATTCATGATATTCTCCAACAAAAAGATAAATAGCTCACATTTAATCTGACAAAACACAAATAAGGTGCTAAATTGCCACTATTAGAGGAAGCTTTATGGTTTTGGACACAAAGTGCACTTGGAGCAGAAATGGATCTTAATGATAGAATTTTACAAAGAAAGGCTCTTCAATTTGCTGAAACACCTAAGATAGAAAATTTTAAAGGTTCTTTAGTTGGGTAGCAAAATTTAAAAATCGTCATAGTATTAAAAAATATATAAAAACTGGAGAAGGTGCTAGTGCTCCAATTGAAACTCTTCCTGCGGAAAGAATTAAACTATTATTGACGGAAAATATAAAATAGATAATATTTTTAATGTAGATGAAAACTGGTCTTTTTTGGAAACTTGAACCAAACAAAACATTGGCAACTCAGTCTATAAAGGGTCATAAAAAATCTAAAAAAAATTACATTATTACTTGGAGAAAATGCATTTGGAACTGAAAAATTTAAACCAGTTTTTATCAACAAATCAAAAAATCCTAGAGCTTTCGTGGTATCTTTATTCTTTTATTTATTGATAATGTACCCGTTCATATGCTTTTACCAGATACACAACTTACACATATTCAAATTCAATATTTGCCACCAAATGCAATTACACATCTTCGACCTTGTGATGCAGGTATTATTCATAGCTTTAAAGCTAAAGCTCATTATAGAAAACTCTTCATAGATAATAGAATTGATGCTTATGATGCTCTTGGAAATGCTACAACTTCTCTTTTTCCTTTTACTATTAAGGATGCAATCAATATCACAGCATTAGCGTGGAATAATGTAACAGAAAAAACAATCAAAAATTGTTGGAAATCAACTGATATTTTACCATATTTTTCGTCCGATGGTATTCCTACTTTTTTCTCAGAATACTGTAATTACTAGAAAAAGTACACCGACCATTACTAGTACTATTACTAGTATAGAAATCGCACCTATTATTGATCAAGAAAATATATATCGCTACTACTTCTCATATAACCAGTTAAGAAGGAACTGAAACTTCTCATCAAAAAGTAACACCATTAATAATCTAGAAAATTCCACTACTACTACCCAAAATGATATTATTACTATTAATCAATATGGTACTATTACTACCTTAAATAAAATCGAAAATGAAATCCAATTAGCAAGGCAAGAATTTTCTATAAAACAAAGAAAAGAATTAGAAAAGATCCAAGAAAAAATTAATCGATTGAGTTTTACTAATCCAATGTCAGCTGATGGTTTGTAATATAATAATACATTTGTTTTATTAAAATATATAATGAATTGTTAAGTATTTATTAATTTTAAATTAAAATATATCAAGTTAATTTCTGTTGAAGAATTTGCGGACAATGAAATGGTACAAAGAGTGGTGAAAGAAATCTTTCCATCTATTGCATCTATTGGATCTCTTAAATCAAGAAGAAACTGTGAAAATCAAATATAATAAAATAGTAAATTTTGTGACAGTAAATTTGATAAAGTTCAAGTATAAACATATAGTTCTTGTAATCTTAAAATACAAAATAATATTGGTGAATTTATTATCATTAAATTCATGTAAAATATTTGAAACCTACTAATAAAGTTCACTAATCCTGAACTCTTATTGAACTTTTAAAATAGTTAGAGAAAATAGTAAATTTAAAATAAGTAAATAAAAAATCAGTCTCCAATTCTGATAAGTAAAAAAATAATTTAAAGATAATTATTATCAAATCTAACATTTTAAGATAGCCACAAAATTTTTTTTTTTTTGAAACAGTTAATTGTGTGATATGTCGCAAAAAATAGGATTAACGAAAAAACTACACGGGATTCGAATTGAAATTATTGTATACTGAATTTTCATAATGTCACTTAGTAAATTCATTTCAAAAATCCTGCTGCACCCTTTCTAAATTCTATAGTCGAGATATTTGTTCATGGGAAGAATCATAGTATAAAATCATTAGGGATTATAAAATTACTTATTATTAATTAAAGCTTAATTCTGATCCAACTATTGACCTATCGCATCTAAGATTTGATATGTCACAAGGACTTTCCAGAATGACAATGGTTTCTTGCAGAACAATTATGACAGATTTTACGCACGAATGTGGTGATTGATATTCCCGAAAAGAAAAATAAACCCGATTTCATTTTTTGGGTAACTCATCACTAAAATCAAAAATGTACTCTCTATTGCTTGAACAATTATCAAATGAATAATAATCAACATCATTATCAGCAAACAGCCGCTGCCTCGCAAATGCCACCAGAAGCGATATTATTAATAATGTTTAGAATGAACCAAGGGTAAGTATCAAAGAATATAAAAAATAAGCGGTAGAAGTAAAAAATAAGAATTGTTTGCATAAATAAAAACTTAATAAAAATAATATTTAAAAGAATAAAATAATTTATATAATTTGTGAGGTAAAAACTGACAAACAATTGTAATTAATGTAACAAGAAGCAGATAAAGTTTATATGGCAGAAGTAAGTAAGTAAATCAAATTTTGAAGCAGCATTATCACAATTGTCTTTTATATATATTTAATACATCTTGGATAATTGATCTGAAACTCGACTTTAATTAAATAGAACAGGGATACAATCATTTATTATATGTTGATCCATCTAAAAAAAAATCATAAGAAAAACTATTTTAACTATTGTTTTTGTTTTTAATTATTTTATATTAATTATATTACATACTTTAACATTAATAGCAAATAAAAACTACCTAGATGCAAGAATTTTGTTTAGGTTATGATCTGAGAAATCTTTTATAAATGATATTTTTACTTTATTTAATTTATTTACCAATGTAATCCGGTTATTGAAGTTATTATTGTTATTGTCACAAATATTATGCCATCTGGTATGAAATGTCTATTATCTTAATTTTTTGATGATAGTAATAATAATAATATAATATATGATAAGTATGTTATACCTGTTTAACTAGAAAATTTCTAAAGTGGGAGCTCTTGAAGAAAATCATCATTTCTTATTCTGGTTTAACATGATAATCCAAATACGTCATTAGTGATGGCATAGGGATCTATTCTTCGATCGCCTCAATATTTTTTCAACCAGAACGTGACAACAGCTTCCATCTATTGATACATTATCCAAGTTACAATTGATCTAATTACTTGTAAAAATTGGTACCATGAATGTGAAATTTGAGAATAATATACTAGAAAGTTCATGATGGATAGAAATTTTGCACGTCAAAGAAGGTAATTAATTATTAATTCACACTTATGATGTGATATCATTAATATAAATCTTATCTTATCTATCTGTTATCTGTTTTGTTTACTGTTTATTTTTTTTTCAAAAATTGGGTTTGTTTACTCGATGATTGTTTACTCAATGATTGTTTACTCAATGATTTACTGAAGGTAATTATTAAATTTAAACTCAGAAATCCTTAAAAATATTTGATTGTTTGTTTACAATATCATATGACTTATCATATGAAACAAAAAAAAAAGTATAAAAGACATCCACCTCCCAGAATTTTATTTTTTCAATAATTTCAGTTTTTACTTAGTTACTTTTGCAGGTTAATCATTAATATACAATTTTTTTTTTCTTTCAAATATTTTTAAATATTTTTAACAACCTTTTATTTTCATTCACGATTATTAGATATGAATCCATCAAGTAACTCGAAAAAACCATCGTTTTTGCAAGTTTTATCTAAGTTGTTAATTCCTAGCGAAAGTAAACCAAAACTACCTGAAATTATGTTTGTCGAAAACAAAAAATTCCATGTAATACTTGTTTCTTTAAATAACATTTTTAATTTTTTTTTAATAATTTTCTAACTATTTTATAATTATTATTCTTACACTTTTTTTACAGACTTATGAGCCTCGCATTAAGAGTTTCAAAAATTTACTTCAAACAAATTTTGAAACTTTAAAAGCTTCTGACCTTATATCGCAAGCTTTTAAAAAAGAAAAATTTAAATACACAACCTTAAATTTTATTAAGGAAAGTGTAAATTTAAACTCTAAATGGAAATCTAAAAACTCAGCATTAGTAACCCAGATGAAGAAATTGGAGGATGAACTAGATACACAAAAGAAAGAATTGAAGACGATCAATGCTGAGTTCGACTTAAAGAATAATGAATTGGACGTCACCATTATTAAATTAATCTCACAAAATAAAAAATTGGAGGTTAAAAATCTTGAACTAGACTCACGTAACCAAAATTTAATGGCTACAAATGCTGAGCTAGTTGCTCGAATTAAGGAATTGGAGGCTTTTAATACCAAAATAAATGATCAGAAGAAAGAAATCGAGGCTTCAAATGACGACTTAAACGTACGCAACCTAGAATTAGAGGCATTAAATAAAGAATTAACTACACAAACTGAAGATCTAGAATCTTCAAATGCTGAATTAACTGCTCGAACCACCAAATTAGATGATCAAAAGAAGGAGTTGGAGGCTTCAAATTACAAGTTAGCTGCAAAAACTAAAGAATTGGAAGCTTCTAATGTAAAGTTAACTTCACAAAATAAGGAATTCGAGGCTGCCAATGCCCAATTAGCTGCACAAAAGGATTCAACCGTTGAATTATATGCGCAAATAAAGAAGTTGAAGTCTTTCAATGCTGAATTAGCACCCCGGTTGAAGAAAATGATTGCCTCTAATTCTGGGTTAGCAGCCAACAAGAAAGGTTTGATTGTTTCCAATGCAGAGTTGGACACTAAAATTAACAAAGTCGAAAATTTGAAGTCTGTGAACTCATTTCCGTAAATGTACCCTTGGGGATGAATTGAAAATTCAAGTAAGTTTATTAATTTATGTTTATTACATATGCAATTTTTTCTTGTAGAAGACATTCAGAATATAATACATTTTCATATTTATGTATCTTTTTAGTTGAAGCACTGAAGGATGAAAAAATCGATTTGGGGAATGTTCAATGCACTGCACGACGGGATCATTCTCAATTGGCAGTTTTGTTATTCCATATTTTTTTTTATAAATGTATGTGTATGCTTTTTATAAATAATTGAATTTTATAAATAAAAAAATAAATAAATTTTTTAAATGTATGAATTTAGTTACCTGACGTGAAAAAAACAAAAATTTAAAACGAGAAAAAAATGAATTCACTAGCATCTTTAGTAAGGAGCTTTGGAATTCCAAAATACCAGAAATGAAGGATCTAGAATTACCGATCCTATTACATTTCTTTGACACTAGTAGGTGATGACCAAACGAAAACAACGGAATCAAATTTATCAGACAGTTATCACTTCGACGACCTAGACAAATTTTTCACAAATTTGGCCAAAAGAGTGATGTGAAACTTTGGTCACTCTCACACCTAAAGTTTGTCTTGCTAAAATCAATGGTATAAAATATAATTTTGTGTGATGAAAAATTCATTGATATTTTTTAACTCATTCAATTTACATCGAATGTTAACTCTGCTGCAATTTTTTTTTAAAACTTCTACCTTACATACTTAAACGAACAGAAAATTGCTGAAGTATGTAAGTACAAAAAAAAAAAAACTAAAATGTGCTCAATTTTCTTATTGTTTGATTGAATGACTTCAGGTGGTGGGTTACTTCTGGTGTAATTAGAATTTAGAATGATTGTTGGATTTATTAAGAATCTAGTAAATTGTTAGGTTTATTTTGATTTTTTGATCATTGGATTTATTTTTATTCATATTATCATCGGCTTTTACATTTTTTAATAAAATAATATTTTCTATATCTACAAATGATTTAAATTATATTAATTAAATATTGCATTAAAATGGTTTCTAGTGGCATTGTATTGGTTCAATATTTTTATTCTATTCGAACGAAAATCCAACAAAGATATAGTAAGTATTTTTTTATCATAATTTGGGTGATTAATGATTTCTTGAAATTATTGATACTATTTTTGTTGATTATTTCATTTTATGTTTACAATTACAAAATAGAAAAAGGTTAGAAAAGTTGTTTTACATTAGAATTATTTATTAGATCGATTAAAAATATAAGATCATAAATTACAAGAAGATTGCTGAAGTGTTGCAATTAAGTGAAGCGGCAAAGATCTTACGAGTAATCAGGATTTAGACATTCCAGCGAACTTAATCAGTAAAAACTTGGCACGGAAAGAAATGATTGTTTACACGCATGTATTCGATGCGATGTGCATTTTCTCAGTAAAATTAGAAACAGAGATTAAAAGTAAAATCTGGAAGAAGTAAGTTAAGAATGAACAAGTTCAAATATAAATCTTTCAGTATTTGTTAGAAGCAAATATGAAATCTTTATTTTATTCTTATTAAATGAAAGAGATAATTACATAAAAGGTATATGTTTCTAGGAAAGAAAATATAATTAGAATACAAATATGCAAAAGATATTATAATTGAATCTATTTAATTTATGTTGATTTCATCAATTTAAACATTTAAAATATCAAAAAAAACTGGATATTAATCATACAATAAAATTAAGATAAGAATATGATCGAAATGCATGTGAAGTTATTATAGTTTCAAGTAACTGTATTTTAAATAATAATATCATTGAGACATAATGATTAGTATTTTCGAATTTTCCGTTGACATGGTAAATAATAATAATTTATTTTATTATTCAAAATTATTTGTTAAAAGATAATAAAATTATGGATTTTGGAAAGTAGTTCTTAAACGTTTATATATTATATGTATATTTATATTTTCGTTATTTCCTTAATATTGATAGAAATACATTATGAAAATGAGAAATTCTCGAATTTTTGGATACGTGAAGAAAAATGAAATATTTAATATTTAAAATGACATAATTTAAATATAAATATTAATTTGTAAAAAAAAGAATTTATTCATAATAAAAATGGTGACTCCGTTTTTTGACATTCTTGATTTCCTATCTATAAATAAATTATATTATCATCATTATTATTACCACTCACGGCTTCTTTTTTTTTTAATTAAGACTTCTGAAATAAATAAAGAATCAAAATATAATTATAAATTTATAATATTCGAAATTATTTAAGTTTTAAAATGGTGAATTATTTATATTATTTGCTTTATCTAAGGTCTCCTGTCTTCTTTGAGCCATAATTTCAGGAGACCTCTTAATTATTATTCTTTTGCTTGGTGGAATCAGAAACTTCACTTGGTGATCTTCCTCTTTTCATCTTTTGAATTACTATTAAATTTGTTAATTAAATATGCAATTTATTCTATTTTTATCATTTTTTTTTAAAAAATTATCCAAGAATAAATAGATAAAATTTATCAAACCTAAATATTATTGACATTATATTAATAATAGTGAGGTAAAAATTGAATCCTTTCTTGATGCCTCTCATTGACTTCCTTTTTTATTTTCAACAATAATATGTAGATTACATTGTGCCAAAGTAAAATATTATTTTGAACTTCAATAATTGAAATTCCGCTTATAATGATATATATTATACTTTATCTTATTGCAAATTATATATGATTATCAAATAATATGTGACCCAGTACAAATAAATTACATCAGATCAAGGGAAAAAGGAAAAAAATTGGCAGTTTGAATGGCTGAATAGTTTTTTTTAAAAAAGTTTCGGTTTTAATAGTTTATTCATATTATTTTTATATAAAAGAAAAAAGTTTAAAATATGTCATAAATTAAATTACATCAAAATATATATATCATTAATAAATTGCGTCATCAGATCAATAAATACCCTCAAAAAATTTTTATCATTTTTTTTTAAAAAATTATCCAAGAATAAATAGATAAAATTTATCAAACCTAAATATTATTGACATTATATTAATAATAGTGAGGTAAAAATTGAATCCTTTCTTGATGCCTCTCATTGACTTCCTTTTTTATTTTCAACAATAATATGTAGATTACATTGTGCCAAAGTAAAATATTATTTTGAACTTCAATAATTGAAATTCCGCTTATAATGATATATATTATACTTTATCTTATTGCAAATTATATATGATTATCAAATAATATGTGACCCAGTACAAATAAATTACATCAGATCAAGGGAAAAAGGAAAAAAATTGGCAGTTTGAATGGCTGAATAGTTTTTTTTAAAAAAGTTTCGGTTTTAATAGTTTATTCATATTATTTTTATATAAAAGAAAAAAGTTTAAAATATGTCATAAATTAAATTACATCAAAATATATATATCATTAATAAATTGCGTCATCAGATCAATAAATACCCTCAAAAAATTTTTATCATTTTCTTTTTTCCTTTATTTTTTTTTATTAAAAAAAAGGTATCTTATTAAAGTCACATATTAAAGTCATTTATTAAAAAAAATTTTTTATCTTATATTATCAAGATGGCACCTAAAAACAACAACAATAATAACGAAAAAAGAAAGCCTGGACAACCCAAAAAAGTAAAACGGGGTCGCCCCAGCAAACAAGATCTTTTGTTGCGACAGCAACAACAACAAGAACAACAACAACAAAAAACAACAACTTCGAGAACAAATACAAAAACTACGAGAACAACAAAAACAACAAGAAAAACAACGATTACAAGAACTGAAACAGCGACTTGAACAACTTTACCAACGACAACAACAAGAAATAATGGACAACCCATCATATTTATTATCCTCAGTCGCTGTTTCAGTTCGCGGCTCAAAAAGAAATTTAGATGAGGATCCAGGTATAAGTCAATGTTTATTTATAATTTTCTATTTCTTAACTTTTTTTTAAAAAAAAAAATAATAATAATAAATAATAATGAACATTAAATTCTAGACAACGAAGCTGGACCAAGCACAAAAAAACACAAAATGTCACTCGATTTTCTTATGAATTGAGGCACCTTCTGGGGGTGGGGTTGACTTAAGTTCGATAATTTTTTGTTAGGTTTATTAGATCAATGGCTTATTTTCAATTTATTTATTTTTTCATTTTATTAGTATATTATTATTAGACTTTTTATATTTTTTAATAAAATCATATTTTCTATATATATGTATAAAATGATTTAATTGTGTTAATCAAATGTTTTATTGAAATAGTTTCTAGTTGTTGCATTGCATTGTTTTTTTGCTGAATGATATTTTATTCTATTTCGGACGAAAATCATACAAAATATTTTTTTTTATCATAATAATCGCTTTGTTTAATAAATTCTCAACAAAGATCAAGTAAAGCAGCAAAACAATTGTTTTATTTGGTTAATTAATGATTTCGTGAAATTATTGATACTATTCTTGTCTTGTTAATTATCGCATTTTATGTTTATAATTATCACAACTATAGAATGGAAAAAGGCTAGAAAAGTTCTTGTTACATTAGAATTATTATTAGAATTATTATTTTATTTTTTATTTGTTTTTTCAATTTATAAATTTTAACTTATTTTATTAGATCAATCGAAAATATTAGATGTGCATGGAGATAAGAACAACATTTTAACGAAGATTAAACAAGATTTCTGGAGCGTCACAAGTATGCAAGTATGTGATGCGGCTAAAGATCTTACGGGAGAATCAGGATTAGACGTCTCAGTGAGATTACGCATTGATAGAAACGTCACATGCATGTGTACGACTCACACCTTCTCAAGAAAATTAAGTTAAAGTCTTTTCAAAAAGCTGATTTTAATCAAAAAGGAAATTTCCGTAGAAATTAGAAACATGAAAGTAAAAACTTAGAAGAAGGCAATTTATGAATGAATAAGTTCAAATATAGATCTTTCGGTATTTGTTAAGATCAATTTTAAAATAATAAAAATTATTAATCATATATTCTCGAATTCCCCGTTGACATGGTAAATAATAATAATTTAACTTATTTATTATCTCTTATTATTCAAAATTGTTTATCAAGAGGATTGAAAAACTGATGGGTAATTCTTAATCAGTTATATTTTATACGTTAATATTTATATTTCATTTTATTTTAACTATTAATTTCTTTAATATTGTTTTTTAATAAAAAGTCTGGTTCAGCTATAGAAGTTATAATTTTGCTTCGACAACGAAGAATTTAAATATAAATAATTAAATAATTACATATAACTACAATAACCACATGAAATAAATTATTTACTAATCTTTACTCACTTTATTACATAGTTCTGTATATTTCATAATCTTAATAAATGGAGAAATAAAATCATATTCAATAAGATTCTTGACTTATCACAATTTTAGGATAAAATACATGTTACATGAAATGTTCTCAAGAAATAAACCCAAATGATTACCGAGTAAAAAAATCATCATTGAAGCATTTGGTAATACAAAAATCCTAAATAATGACAATTTAATAAAATATTTCATTCACAAAAAAATAATGGACATATTAGTTTTAAATAAATAATTTTAATTAACCAAATATCAAAAAAAAAATGAAGAAATATAAAAAATGAAATTTAAAAATCCAACAACATACCTGACGAATTAGATATGTTCACTTTGGTAAAATGAACGAATGAAAGAATGGTAAGGTCTTTCATGTGTGAAAACTTGAAATGTGGCAAATTAGTTAAATGTGGTAAAACGAAAAACGCAACTAAATAAATATTTAAGGAATTATAGATTAACTAATTCCCGATTCTGGATGAATGATAATTAAGGTAATTTCTAAAATTTTGTTATACACTAATAATCATTACATCAATTCGTTGCTTAATTTAGTATGTTTAGTATAATAAAATATTTTTAATAAAGGAATATATTAATTAAATTCCATAGAATGGAATTTATTAATTAAATTTCAANCTTAATAAATGGAGAAATAAAATCATATTCAATAAGATTCTTGACTTATCACAATTTTAGGATAAAATACATGTTACATGAAATGTTCTCAAGAAATAAACCCAAATGATTACCGAGTAAAAAAATCATCATTGAAGCATTTGGTAATACAAAAATCCTAAATAATGACAATTTAATAAAATATTTCATTCACAAAAAAATAATGGACATATTAGTTTTAAATAAATAATTTTAATTAACCAAATATCAAAAAAAAAATGAAGAAATATAAAAAATGAAATTTAAAAATCCAACAACATACCTGACGAATTAGATATGTTCACTTTGGTAAAATGAACGAATGAAAGAATGGTAAGGTCTTTCATGTGTGAAAACTTGAAATGTGGCAAATTAGTTAAATGTGGTAAAACGAAAAACGCAACTAAATAAATATTTAAGGAATTATAGATTAACTAATTCCCGATTCTGGATGAATGATAATTAAGGTAATTTCTAAAATTTTGTTATACACTAATAATCATTACATCAATTCGTTGCTTAATTTAGTATGTTTAGTATAATAAAATATTTTTAATAAAGGAATATATTAATTAAATTCCATAGAATGGAATTTATTAATTAAATTTCAAAGAATAAAAATATATTAATAAATTTCAAAGAATGAAAAAAGAAATTCTTTGATTAAAATGACTTAATTAAATATCCAATATCTAGTGTACAAATTATTACATATTATAAAATATTATTTTTACTGTGAGTACAGTAATATAATTATGGTTTTGATTGATAATAAAAAAAGTCTTAAATGTAAATTTTTATTTGCATTTAAAAAATCAGCTGGTAAAAATAAAAGAATTATACTAAACTCGCTAAACTCGAACATTCTAAAGAATAAAAACTAACCCTTATTTTGTGTACTTGAATTATCTAATCTAATGGTGTAAACAGTGTCTGAAAGATAAGTGAAAAAAAAACGGCATGATCAATTACATAATTTTAATAACGTAACGTATGCACAAATGTTAAAAAAAAATTTTTTTTATACTTTAAAATACCATTAATAAATAAATAATAATTCAACTATTAATGATAACAAAAGTTTTAGGGTTTCACAAAAATAATTATTCTGACTTGGAAAAATTGTATACGTAACGAATGTTCATTGTAAAAATTTAATAGTATTTTTAATTGTATATAAAAATTTAATTATTGAAATCTAATCAGAGATAAAAAAAAATGTTATTAAATCGGCTCACATCTGAAAATTTTGACATTATTTCTTTCGAATTTTCAAATTCAAAATTGCATCAAATAGCAAGTGAAAATTTTTTAAAACATGTGTAAATTACCTAAAATTTGGATATTCATAATGCAAAGACTTTAACAAAGAATAATAAATAATTGACACTCAAAAATAGAAATAAAAACTTATTGACTACAATATCCATGCATAAAAAATTAGTTAAATATACCCTTCATTTCGAAATAAGTTCCTTTTTTTTTCTTTCTCCTTACAATTTTATTAATATTATCAAGTAATTATTATTAAGCCTACTTTTATTAAAAAAAATAGATTATTTTTATCAAGGTATCATTATGATAATTATCATATTTCTTTTATGCCATATTTTTATAAATTTTATTACCTTTTATCTTCAAGTGATCACACCCAATCAAATATTGAATGACGAAAATTTTACATACGTCTTTGATGATATTCTATAAATGGTCTTGGAAAGAGATATAAATTATTATATTAGCACAAGTAAAGATCATTAATTGGGTGGAATAAAAATGTTAGCAAAACAAAATAAAAATCATTAGATGAAATAGATTAGCAGTAATAGAAAAATGAAATCAAAATAAAGATCATAACTAGAAAGCGGAAAAGAGATGTCCACAGAAAAGAAATATTAATAAATTAGAAATCATAATTAGGAAAAGAAAGAAAATCATCAAACAAAAAATATAAAATCGTTAGTAAAATTAAACTTGGCAGAAAATGTTAGTAATAAGGAAGGAATAAAATGGTAAAAAATCATTACTAGAAGAAGAGAAGGAATTGTTAGTAGCGATAGAAAATATGTCAATAAAGAATTTTTTAGTAAAAAAGTATTTGTTGAAGAAAAAAATATTAATAAAATCAATAAAAGAAATAAAATTGTTAGTAATAGAATAAATGCTGATGGCAATGTTAAAAATAAGTAGTATTGTGGCGGTCTGCCCAGAACAAAAAGTAAAGTTACGTCAATCAGTCCCACTAAATCGAACTCTCGTCACACCCCTTTTCGTACTAACTCAACGTACTCTTGTACGCAATATTTTGTAACGCCCACTATCCGCCAGTAGGATCAAGCAGTCACTTGCCTACTCGCAACGAATAGATATATAAAATAAACTCTTAACACAGTACACACAGGTGCGATCTGAAGGTACGTGAGTAAGTGGAGTAAAAGTATCTTTTTACAGCTCACTACGCAAACTTCCGAATCTTAGCTTCAGACTTTATTCAGTAACTTTATTCAAGAAATTACAAAATTAGTAATAGAGGTATTACGGGCTGTTAACCGTTTCTCACCAATATTACCGTTATCACGAAATAAAAATATTAAAAATGTATCAAATTATTACGGTGTATATTGAAACTTTTAAACTTATTGCAAGGATGTAACAACAAAAATATATCACTGCTTTGGCGTGTCTTATCTCTGCTGCTAAATCAAAACAATATGTTTCTATCTTTATTATTTATTTTTGTTATAAAATGCGTACCAAAAGATTATTAATTTTATTANGTCACACCCCTTTTCGTACTAACTCAACGTACTCTTGTACGCAATATTTTGTAACGCCCACTATCCGCCAGTAGGATCAAGCAGTCACTTGCCTACTCGCAACGAATAGATATATAAAATAAACTCTTAACACAGTACACACAGGTGCGATCTGAAGGTACGTGAGTAAGTGGAGTAAAAGTATCTTTTTACAGCTCACTACGCAAACTTCCGAATCTTAGCTTCAGACTTTATTCAGTAACTTTATTCAAGAAATTACAAAATTAGTAATAGAGGTATTACGGGCTGTTAACCGTTTCTCACCAATATTACCGTTATCACGAAATAAAAATATTAAAAATGTATCAAATTATTACGGTGTATATTGAAACTTTTAAACTTATTGCAAGGATGTAACAACAAAAATATATCACTGCTTTGGCGTGTCTTATCTCTGCTGCTAAATCAAAACAATATGTTTCTATCTTTATTATTTATTTTTGTTATAAAATGCGTACCAAAAGATTATTAATTTTATTACAGATTAAGTAAAAGATTTTCGTAATTAATCGGAATATGCCAAAAGAAATTAAAAATCATAAAATTTTTAAAAGTGAGCCGATCCTTTTCACATCCTAAATTACCAGTCTATTTTATACACTTTCGAACTTATTCTCCTTCATCCTGTGTTGTCGCGTCTAAACACGTTCTTTTCTATTTTTAAAGATGACATACAAGGGTGAAATACTTCGTACAAAGATGAATAATCTGTCATCTAGATGGTAACACACTCATCCGGTTACACTGTCATCTCAATGTCATCTCCCGTGACCTTCGCAACATTTCGAAATCCCGTACACATCCCATGTGGAATTCGTGCACCCTCAGTATAATCAAAATTTTCAGACTTAATAAAAGAGATTAGTAGGAAAAAAAATTGCCAGTAGAATAACGAAAATAAAATTTGCTTCTCCAAATCTATTCATTGATTCAACTTTTGATGCCATTCTTCGGTTGTTTCTAGATTATTTAATACATTTTTGCTATTAATAATAGTTAAATAAGTTAATAATGACAAAAATGAGTGAATGTTATATTTTAAAAATTTCGGCTCATTATTTAATAAATTCCTATCCAAAAATTCCTTTTATCTTTCACTTTGTAGAACTAGAATTAGTTAAATTATTTGTATGAAAATAAAATAATAACATTAGATTAGATGTTAAATTAAACATAAAAGAAATATTTAAACAATTTGACATATCAAGTAAACTAATCAAAATATACCTATTAAATTTTCATTTTTTCTTAATGCGATTCATCTATATCTTTAATATATAATAATATATAATAATAAATTTGGTTAATGGCATTCTCATTAAGTAATAACATCTTTATAAAATTTTTATTAAAAAATATAAATCGAAAAAATAAAATTTTCAAAAAAAAAAACAGAAAAAATATCTATCCGAAACACCCCCAAATTATTTAAGGAAAAAATATATATGTTGGAATATAAAAAAAAAAAATAAATAATATTGAGGGTGCACGAATTCCACATGGAATGTGCACGGGATTTCAAAATGTTGCAAAGGTCACAGAAGATGACATTGAGATGACAGTGTAACCAGATGAGTGTGTTACCATCTAGATGACAGATTATTCATCTTTGTGCAAAGTATTTCATCCTTGTGTGTCATCTTTAAAAATAGAAAAGAACGTGTTTAGACGCGACAACGAAGTATGAGAGAAAAACAAGTTCGAAAGTGTATAAAATAGACTGGTAATTTAGGATGTGAAAAGGATCGGCTCATTTTTACAATTTTATGATTTTAATTTCTTTTGGCATATTCCGAATAATTACGAAAATCTTTTACTTAATTTGTAATAATAAAAATAATAATCTTTTGGTACGCATTTTATAATAAAAGTAAATAATAAAGATAGAAACATATTGTTTTGATTTAGCAGCAGAGATAAGACACGCCAAAGCAGTGATATATTTTTGTTGTTACATCTTTGCAATAAGTTAAAAGTTTCGATATACACCGTAATAATTTGATACATTTTTAATATTTTTATTTCATGATAATGGTAATATTGGTGAGAAACGGTTAACAGCCTGTAATACCTCTATTACTAATTTTGTAATTTCTTGAATAAAGTTACTGAATAAAGTCTGAAGCTAAGATTCAGAAGTTTGCGTAGTGAGCTGTAAAAAGATACTTTTACTCCACTTACTCACGTACCTTCAGATCGCACCTGTGTGTACTGTGTTAAGAGTTTATTTTATATATCTATTCGTTGCGAGTAGGCAAGTGACTGTTTGATCCTACTGGCGAATAGTGGGCGTTACGAAATATTGCGTACAAGAGTACGTTGAGTTAGTACGAAAAGGGGTGTGACGAGAGTTCAATTTAGTGGGACTGATTGACGTAACTTTACTCCTTGTTCTGGGCAGACCGCCACAATATTTAAATATCCTTGATATCCTTAATAAAATGTTACATACTGTACATTTTATTTCGTTTTCGTTCACCAGAGGCTATCATCCTTGCTGTCATTGTCACCTTCTATTAAAATTAAATCGCAATATTAATTATTTATTTATTCATCTATTATTATTATCCCTTAAATTGTAAACAATTCCGGGCAAATTTGCTCGCAAATTTTTCCTTAAATATGTCACATATAAAAATTAATGGAAATTTCAGTTTATGTGATGAAATTTTTATCATGAATAGCTGATCATTAATAGCATGTGATCAAGCTTAAAACTTTCGAACTATCATATAAAAGTCACATGATATTCGCGTTTTAAAATTGACTATTTTTTAATAAAGTACCTATTTTACAAAAATTTACTCTTTATCTTTAAACATCTTCTTGAAAATTGATCGGAGCTGGCTGAAATAATAATAGAAAATATAGAATTAATCATGATAAAAAAAAGTTACTATTATGAGTTTTGGGATTATGAAGTAGAATTTCAACTTTAAATAAGAGCAAAATAAATAATAATTTTTTTTTAAATTTGTAAAATTTGTTTTTACTAATTAACATCAAAAACATTACTAAGCAACTTCAAAGTTGAGAATGAATTACATCTATCACAAAATTCTCATGCCCATTACTTTAAAATTAACCGAATAATAAATTTTTAAAATTTATACAATAATTTTTTGAAATTTTAAAATATAAACAGTTATTATTTAGTTAAATTTAAAGTAATGGTCATGAAAATTTTATGGTGGATGTGATTCATTCTAAACTTTGAGGTTACTTAGTAATATTTTTGATATTTGATTAGTAAATAATTGACTTATATAGGTAGCAATTATTTTTAAAATTTTTTAAAAAAAAATTCAACAAAAGTATTTTATTTTTAATTTTTTTTTGTACATATGATATTTTTATTAAATTTTAAAATTTTAAATAAAAATATATAATCATTGTCTATAAAATTTACAAAAATAATTGGTCAATATTTAAAGAAATTATTAAAGGGTTTACATTAATTTTTATAAAATGCGGGCAAATTTGTCCGCAAAACAGTTTAAGGGATAATTTTTTTAAAAGATAAAATATGAAATTCGATTTTACGTTTCTTGTCACCCGATTCTTCATTTACTCCAGGATGCGATTGATTTTGAGCTTGAGGTACTGCATGTATCAAAATATAATTAAAATATAATCATAAAATCATCAAATCACAAAATGAACAAGTAGATCCATCGAATGCAAATAATCTTATAATAAAATATAAAGTTATTAATATAGTAATTTTGGTGAAGTAAACGCAAATTTATATTGAAAGTTTACCTATTCGAGGTGATTTTCATTATTTCTTGGATAATTAAGTCTTAGGTTTTCAACTCCTCTTTCAGTAAATACTAAATGAATTAATATAAAAAATATTATTGTTATCATTATAATTATAATTGGAATTACTATTATTATTGTTATCTTCTTGGTTTTGTATAGGTTTCTCATCAAAAATTGATTCTTGCGAAGGTTGCTCATCAAAAAAATTGATTTTTGTAAGCCTAATTCTCATCAATGAATTATTGGCATATTTGGACTTTGAACCAAATATACCTTTGTTCGAAGGTGTATAATAGGAATGTGAATAATTATTTTAATTATTTTTATTTAAAAGGTTTGAATAACATTGCATTTTTCAGTTACTTATTAAATGTGATCATGAACAATATAGAAGTATTATTATCTGTAGTAAAATAAATAATATTAATATTGATCCAGAACTATTGAAATTCATTATTAATATAAAAATTTATTTGATAAAAGCTAAGACGGAGAACAATGGAAATGGTTAGCTGATAAATTAGCATAAATATTATGTGATGTTACTGAACGAAATGTAATGAATGGATCATGTGTCCATGTGAATTTATATTTAATTCATTCAATTTATTATTTATTCATAAGAAACGAATATGCAAATACTATAAAAATACATAATCTCAAAATAATTTAAATTATATTATATTAATATTTAAATAATACAAAGAGTAGATATATTAAAATGGGTGAGTAATACATCTAAATAAGAAATGCGAAATAAAAAAAATAAAATTATTTTCTTTAAAATAAACATTATCAGGTCACTTGAATCAATTTTTGACGAAATCATATTTATACACAGAAGTATTTTCTTTGGAATGTTGTACAGTTTTTAGTTAGCCAGAAGTCTTGCTTTTATAAAATAATTCTTGAAACTGACTTGTTTTTAATGATGCCAATTTTGCTAATTAAGTCGATATCCTGGTATTTGAAGTACGCCATCATTAGTTTTTACAACAATCAGGTCCACGACAACAGTAGCCGTCGCAACAAGAGACTCCTTCGAAACAACAATCGTTATCACAACATAATGTATGCTCCGGACAACCACAATTATCATTCGGATTAACATTAAGTACTTCAGCTTTTCTAAATTTCATGGGTACTGCAGCAAAAGTAAAATTGCAGAGGATTGCACTAATGAGAACAATTATTAAAATTAGATTTTTCTGCATTATGAATTTGATGATTATACTCATTTATAAAAATTAGTGATGTTTATTACAAGAAACAAATCAAAAAATACTCAAATATTTGAGGTGTATTTATATTAAAATTTAATGACGAAAAAAAGTTTAAGATTCTCCTGTAAGAAAAGGATTCCTAATTTTTTTCTTTCCATCAGAAAATTATTTTATTCATAATATTCATGTAAATCATGGTTTACATATAATATAAAAGAATACTATAAACAAAATAATTTCCTGATGCGACTGATGATTTAATTAATTCTTTAAAAGATCAATAAAATAACTAGTACTGTGGCGAAGTAAATTGGTAATCAGGTGAAATGTCATGGAGATGATATTTTGTGACACTAGATGAACTTTCAGGTGATTGTCATCCTTGTACGAGGATGAAGGATGAAGAATGCTGTGCGAGGATAAAGGATACCGTACGAGGATAAAGGATATCATGCGAGGATGAAGGAATGAAGTACAGTGGCTCACAAAAGTACTGCAACAAAAAAAAATCAATTTTCAAATCAATATAACTCAAGAAATATAAATCTCATAATAATAAATTTGTGTTTATTAAATAACCTTGGTTCTATACTTTATATTAATATAAAATTTATTATAAGTTAATTATAAAATTCTAGAAATATATTTGTTGATTTAAAATTTCTATGTTGCATTACATATGTGATTTTTTAAAAATTCTATATTTTTTAATTTTCTAAAAAAAAATAAAATAAAAAAATAATAAAAAATATATATTCTAATTGTTTACTATATATTACCATCTTGTATACCCTCCCCTTGCCTTCATCACATCTTGTATCCTTTGTGGAATTGACTCAATTAACTTAGTACAAACCTCAAGATTAATATCATTCCACACATCTTGAATCTGTTCCCACAACTGATCTTTCTTTGTAACTTTTACAGGAAGTTTCCTTAATCTTCTGTCTACTTCATTCCATAAATGTTCAATAGGATTTAGATCTGGAGATTGAGCTGGCCACTCAAGTACCTTTATATCATTTTCCTCAAACCAATCCTTAGTAAGTTTAGCAGTATGTTTGGGGTCATTATCCTGTTGAAAAATGACATCTTCTTTATTTAGATTATACCAAGAGAGTGTTCCTAAAAAATCTTCTGTAAGTATTCTTCTATAAAGTTCACTATCCATCTTCCCATCTATCTTACAGAGGTTTTCTACACCAAGTGAAGTAAAGCACCCCCATACCATAATATTCCCACCTCCAAATTTCACAGTTGGTTTTACATGAGAGTCTCTTAAAGGTTCTCCCACTTTCTTCCAACAATACTCTTTATCATCACTACTAAAAATATTAAATTTGCTTTCATCTGACCAAATTACCTTAGACCAATCTGAAATCGTCCAATGGAGATGTCTCTTCGCGAAGGCAAATCGCTGATTTCAATGTGTCTTCTTGAGATACGGCTTTTTAATTTTAGTTCTTGCTTTTAGACCGTTTCTCCGGAGGATTTGGCATATGGTTTCGGCGCTTACCTCTATATTTTCGTCCCTTTCGAGTTGCTCCTTCGCTTGAATTGCCGTGGGTGCTTCGTTAGATGTTATAAGTCGAAGCACTTTTCGTTCATCACGGCCGGTAATTATACGTGGGCACCCAGATTTCGGTCTATTTTCGTTACTACCAGTCTCTTTTAATCGTTTATTTATTCTAGAGACGGTAGAATAGTGGACTTCTTCAACGTGGGCAACATAACGGACAGTATTTCCTTCTTCGAGAAGCGCAGCTACCCTAGCTCGTTTCTCGGCAGATATCTGTTTCATGGGTGGTTTTTTTTTTATAAAATTATAAAAAAAGATCGGCGGAAGGTTTTTCTTAATATGGAAAAGGTGATTTATTAAAAAAATAAATTAAATAAAAATTATTTTTTTATTTTTTTAATAAGTCGCAAAAGAATTGCAACAATAAAAATAAATAAAACGATTAACATCAGGTGACACAAGATGTTAATCGCGATAATTACAATATTAATATTAAATTAAATATTAAATAAATATAAAAAAATAAAATTTTTTAAAATTTTTTATTAAAATTAATAAAAAATACTACAATAAAGATATTTTTTTTTTTGTTGCAGTACTTTTGTGAGCCACTGTATGAAGTACAAAGATGAAGTGTAAACAAAAGAGAAAGTATAAATATGACTGTTGTCGCGAGTAAGTTTCAATAGACAGATAGTTACAAGTTAGTTAGAAAATAAATAACAGTTAATTAATTAAATAGAAATAATTCAGAATAATTCGAAACTCTTTAATAAATATTATATAGAAAAGTAAACTTCATTCAGGAACAGGAAAGATATATCACGCTGTAATATTTCTGTTGTTAAATGATACTTTACTTTTAAAACTTTATATTTTATATTTTAATAAACTTATACTTTGTGTCGTAATATTGCAAAATATTTTTAAATATTGTTTGATACTGCGTTACTACTTTTACTCCACCTTACTCACTGTGCCTTCATGATTAATTTGATTATTATTTGATTATTATTATTATTTATTATATATTTATTATCTGTTTTGAGATAGGCCAGTTAAATCGATTGTATTAGCTGTGACTTACTGGCAGATAGAGCGTATTATTATTTGTTTGTGTGATGCAAACTGTGAGGCTGATTTGAGAAATTGTTCAAAATACTCTGCACTCCTGTGACAGTCCATGAGAAAATAGTAAAGGTTCATTTATTATTAAGAGAGAACAAACGAGGATAATCACAAAAAATTATTAACATATGTGCTTACCTTACAATTTAAATAATTTAATTTTCTTATTTTTCCAGTAATATAGCAAATCACGATTGTACAATTTAGTGTGTATGTATTGAAAATTACTTTGTACAACTTTGTATGATTGGAAATTCCTATTCATAAATTGGAAAAAATCAACTGCCTATACTTAACAAATCTTAGCAACTTTAACCATTAATCAGAATCCTATTCATGGTAAAACTCTCCTATTTTTTTCCATTTGACCAGTGTTCTTGAAAATAGCTATCTGATAAAATCGAATAAAAATGATGAAAAGAACTTAACAATTTGTTTATTTAACCTAAACTTGATTGTTTATTGAAATTCTCTTTTTTAAAACACGATTAAAAATAAATTTCCAAGGTGCTGGTATTCTTTAACCATCAGATCTACAATGAATGCAGATTTTGAATTTGAATGCTATTCCATGAAGGACATTGACTTAAAGTAACATAAGCTTGACCAGGTGCAAAATTTGATCATCTAAATTTATCAATTTAGTGTTGAACCACATGCCTTATGTACTGTCATTGCAAAACAATTTTGAAAAAGAAACTGGATACGACTATACATGTTCCCAAAATTGATTTTGGATTTTTGAGGTATTTCGACTTTTTGAGATTTATGCAGAATCTATTCTATATATGGAAGTAAAAAAAGTATCCAGTTATATGTATTTTTAATCAAAGAATTTATCTGGGTGGTCAAAAAATTTCGGGTTTTAAGTAAAATAATTTCGTCTTCTATGAAAAACTATTTTGACTTTTTTTCCCAAAATTGCAATTTCGGGACCCCAAAATAATTTTGCGTGCAAGTATAGATACGACTTGCTTAGTTTGCATTAACAAAAAAATAATTCACTTGTTTTTTTATTTCAATGCCTATAATTTTGCTATGAGCACAAAAAGCAACTCATATAGACATTTCTTCCAAATTCAGGTCCAAGATTATACCAATTGTATCATTGCACATTCCAGGATTGATCAAGCTAATATTTAAATACATTACTTAAGCACCTTGTTGTAATCTCTCTGAGGAAGGTAGGTTTGTATGTGNAAATTGATTTTGGATTTTTGAGGTATTTCGACTTTTTGAGATTTATGCAGAATCTATTCTATATATGGAAGTAAAAAAAGTATCCAGTTATATGTATTTTTAATCAAAGAATTTATCTGGGTGGTCAAAAAATTTCGGGTTTTAAGTAAAATAATTTCGTCTTCTATGAAAAACTATTTTGACTTTTTTTCCCAAAATTGCAATTTCGGGACCCCAAAATAATTTTGCGTGCAAGTATAGATACGACTTGCTTAGTTTGCATTAACAAAAAAATAATTCACTTGTTTTTTTATTTCAATGCCTATAATTTTGCTATGAGCACAAAAAGCAACTCATATAGACATTTCTTCCAAATTCAGGTCCAAGATTATACCAATTGTATCATTGCACATTCCAGGATTGATCAAGCTAATATTTAAATACATTACTTAAGCACCTTGTTGTAATCTCTCTGAGGAAGGTAGGTTTGTATGTGATTTAAAATTCTTTTGTGCTAATTTAGAATTCCATTTTTCATCATTTACATAATCTATTGGTTCTGAAATTAAAAATTTATTTGCTTCAGCATTTTACAAATCAAATTATTTATTTTCTCAGCTAAGGCAGTGATTATCTATAATTTATGACAAAAATTATTACATAAATACAAAAAATCTACTTTTATTTTATTGGTTTTCAAGATTAACTTTATCAGATATTTCATAAATCGTGCATTTTATTATCTCATCAACAAATGAAGGTGTTGATGAATTTTTATTATAAAATGGAGATTAAAAGTGCCGTCTATGTTATTGTTGTTTTTTCCACTCTCACAATAGCATTAGCTTCAATAATCATGAAATTGTTTGTTTCTTTAAGGCTAACAATTGAGTCGATCAAACAAACAGTAGTCAGTTAAATTTAAATGGCATTTTTTTAAAAAATATATTTTGATATACAGTTTAAATAAAAATATCAATTTCAATGATCCATTTTTTTTTTAGAAATTAGAAAAAAGAATAATAATTTTCATAAAATAAAAAATCTGTTTTTACTGTTTTAGAAAACTAATCAAAATACAAATAATAATTTCTTAAATTTTTTTTTAAAAATAATAATAATTCTCAAATAATTTATTTATTTCTTTATCTGTTTTAGAAAATCAAATCATAATTTCGCATGATTTTTTTTAACTGTTTGATGGGGAAAATTTGCTCTCTAAAACATAGTAGCATGTGAAAAATTGACGGTTTAAGGGATAGAAATTTTTTTTACCTATTTTAATGTAACAGTAAATAAAAAAATTTATATTAATTATGTATTACGGCATATGCGTACACATTTTTTATAATTTAAACTAGCCAATATCTTTTATTTCCAATGACCATGATCCCCGCTCATGCAATATACCTGATACATAATATAAAAAATAATTTCAATTATAGTTTATGGTTGAAATTTAAGTAAAGGAAAAATAAAAAGAAAAATAATAAATAAATTGAATGATCAAAATTTAAAAGCAAATGGAATTGTGGTAATTTTAATCTTAATAAATTTAATATAACATAAATTATTACAGTTTCTTGAAGCTAAAGCTAGTATTCTCTTTTTTTCTTTTTTTTTTATATTATTTCATTTCTTAATTTCATTGATTAAGATCTGTTTAAAGTACTTACTGCGTACTATCCATTGTTGGCTACAAATTTTCCAGTTAAAAGGATCACTTGTTTCTTTTCAAACTCCTCAATTTGTGTTTTTATAGTTGAATCCAGTGGAACAAAAGCTTTAATTCTCAAATACATAATTTTTTGGAAATCATTGTTATCTACTAACAACACCGATGATTTCTTTAATTGTAAAATCAGATGCTATGTGATCAGTGAAATCATGAATATAGCAGATGGTCATCAATTTTGCAGGCATTTTAATTTAAAAAGAAAAATTTAACTAAAGAAGTTTTTTTAATATCAAGGAAAAAAATTCCCAGAAAAAAATTCAATTTCAAAAGAAAAGAAAAAGAAAAGGAATTTGAAATCCTATGTGAAAACTTGAGTTTTTTTTTTATTTTATTGTTCAAATCTTTTTTCTTATTGTCAAACAATATAGAAATTTACATTTTTTTTGTCTCACATTTATTTACCTTTGTATTTTTATTACTTTATCATGTTTGGTTAAACCATAATAATTTAATAATAATAAATAATTATAATAAAATATCTAAGTAATAACATTCTATCTAATTTTCTTTATCATGTTTTGGTTAAATTATAATAATATAATAATAATAAATAATAATAATAAAATACCTAAATCCAGCGAAAATATCTTTATTTTTTATCAGTGGACTTTATAAATAATGACATTTAACCTTTATATTTAATTACTTTATCATATTTAGTTAAACCNTTTCTTTAATTGTAAAATCAGATGCTATGTGATCAGTGAAATCATGAATATAGCAGATGGTCATCAATTTTGCAGGCATTTTAATTTAAAAAGAAAAATTTAACTAAAGAAGTTTTTTTAATATCAAGGAAAAAAATTCCCAGAAAAAAATTCAATTTCAAAAGAAAAGAAAAAGAAAAGGAATTTGAAATCCTATGTGAAAACTTGAGTTTTTTTTTTATTTTATTGTTCAAATCTTTTTTCTTATTGTCAAACAATATAGAAATTTACATTTTTTTTGTCTCACATTTATTTACCTTTGTATTTTTATTACTTTATCATGTTTGGTTAAACCATAATAATTTAATAATAATAAATAATTATAATAAAATATCTAAGTAATAACATTCTATCTAATTTTCTTTATCATGTTTTGGTTAAATTATAATAATATAATAATAATAAATAATAATAATAAAATACCTAAATCCAGCGAAAATATCTTTATTTTTTATCAGTGGACTTTATAAATAATGACATTTAACCTTTATATTTAATTACTTTATCATATTTAGTTAAACCATAATAAATAATAAATTATAAATAATAATAATAAAATATAAATATAGCGAAAATATAGCGTAGCAAAAATTTTTTAGTGGAATTTATAAATAATGACATTCCATTTACTTTTATATTTTACTAGTGTGATAGGTGTGTTTGTATAACAGTGTATGACTTAATATTATAAGTAAAATTTCTGGTTGATTTGTGTAACGTGTTGTGTAAGGTATCATGATGGTTATGTGAATCAAGTTTTAACAGGTGTATATTTTTTTTCATCAGGATGACGAATGGTTTATGCGGACTCTTTGTTTTGATAAATTGTTAAAACCAATTAAAAGCAAGCCTTGGTATAAGAAAATTTATGTTAATCAACGGATTTACAAAAAACAGAAATTTGTGTAATGAAACGAAATTGATATTAATATTCTGATCCAGGCCACATTGATCCGCATTATAATTTGTTGCTTCAGCATCGTACAAAAACCAGTTAACCGGCCGTTAACAGCAAAGGATATGGTAAATGAACTACACCACCCGTATCGTAAAAGAGAAAAGTGAATATTGGCAGCTAAGATGGCTAATAGTGTTTAACATGTACATGTAAAGATTTTTTGGTTCTGACGGAAGAAGTTGTGATCTGCACTCAGCTCCATTTGGGAGAATATGCACGTACGCCACAATTGTAGATGTTATTTTCAGTTATCTCGTTAATGGTTATATCACATTTACTTCGATTTTGGCATGCATGATTAGGTCTTTGGCAGCGCGAACATCTACCCATAGTTTTTATTTTTATATGAGAAAAAAATTATAGTTTCAATTACTAAATTCTGTATTGCCTGTATTTGTTTATTTAGTATCTTTATTTTCATCTTTATCTTCATTTTTTTTTGTTATTACAAAAAAAAACAAATCAATAGAGTAAACTCTTTTTGATAAAAAAAGAACTATAATATTTAAGGTATATATTTCCTGTAATTCAAAATATTGATAATGATGATGTTTCTGATGCAATTTGGAAACTACCCTTTTACATGTTCGCTATGTTAAAAGAGAAAATAAATTCATTATTATTATATTACACGAATTTCTGTTCTTTGTAAATCCTTTGATTGGCATAAATTTTCTTATACCAAAGCTTGCTTTCAGTGATTTACTTTTCCAGTTAGTTTCTTCTCGCCCAATTGAAGGTTTCTCTTGGATTGCAAAAAAAAAGAGGTTAAAATGTTTGCCTCGCCTTGTATCAGAAAATCTGATCCTTCAAAATTTTGTTTCCAGTGGTACCATCATGTGCACAGTCATTCACCATATGTGCAGTTACACGGTCCAATCAAATCACGAATAAAGAACCAATCACCGCCCAGAACAAAATCCTTTTTCTTTATAGTTTGCCCGCAAAGTTCTTTATTTTTATGGTGAAGAGTATATTGTAATCACTTCACCATATTTGGTTTATATTTTATCACTTTATCATATTTGGTTAAAAAAAAAATAATTCAAAGAATATAATAGAAAAAACATAGATTCCTGGAGGGTGGGTGGGGGGTTACTCTAATCGTAATCAATTTCAAATCGAGTACTATTACGAAATCGATTACCATTAAGATTACAATAAAAACACAAGGATTTTTCTTCCTTTTCCGTGCAAGAAAATCTTGCCAAAAAAGAGTATCATGGGCAAGTGTTTTATTATCTTTTTCCTGGAACTTCGTGGGATTCACCACTCACATTACGAATTTCTGCGCATGATGCCAACATGATTCAAACAAAATAGGAAAAACATTAGCCCTAAAATCTATACCATTATAAAAATTTTATTAATTAAAAATTATTTAACAAATTTAGAAATAATTAAAGCCTACACAAATAAACAAAATATTATTAAGATTCAAGTGCTTAAGGCATTTGCATTACAAAAGAATTCATTGAATTTACTCAGAAAAATTACGATAAACAAACGAAATTATATGAAAATTAAAAAATCAACCCAGCCTTTTCCAATAAAACAAAATTAAAGTAATTAAATATACTTTTGTTTTTAGAATAATAATAATACAAATTAAATTAAAATAAACTAGCCATTTATTTTTTTTTGAGTATCTACCACATGAATAAGATTGGAATTAAAAATTAATTTTTTTTTAATAAAAAATCGCTTATATTTATTTTTAAGCGATAAAAAAAAAAAATTTATTTTTAGCAATTATCTTGGATAATCACTATAAAAATAAAAATAGTAAGCGATAGTAAAAAAATAATTTTTTTTTACTAATTTATTTTTATAATGATTATCGAAAATCATTTTCGGTAATCACTATAAATAAATAAAATAATTTTTTTTACTTACTATTTTCCATAAGCGATTGTAAAAAAATAATTTTTTTTTTACTATTTTTAATAAATTTATTTTTATAGTGATTATCGAAAATGATTTTTGATAATCACTAAAAATAAATAAAATAATTTTTTTATAAAAATAAATTTATTATCACTTATAGAAAATAGTAAAATAATTCATGTACCATGTATATAAATTTTTGACCTTTTTTTTTCCATTTCGGGTTACAAAAATCTTCCCAAAAAAGAGTATTGTTGGCAAGTGATTGAACTTAAGAACTTACCAATACTCACCAATTGGGTGAAGGTATTTTGTACCATGACTTCACCGAAAAAGGAATAACAATAGGGTAAAATCTATACTATGATAAAGTATATGATCATTATAAATAGTGATAATCTTATTTTTTATCCCTTTTAAAAATAATTTTAAAAATAATATAANTGAATTTACTCAGAAAAATTACGATAAACAAACGAAATTATATGAAAATTAAAAAATCAACCCAGCCTTTTCCAATAAAACAAAATTAAAGTAATTAAATATACTTTTGTTTTTAGAATAATAATAATACAAATTAAATTAAAATAAACTAGCCATTTATTTTTTTTTGAGTATCTACCACATGAATAAGATTGGAATTAAAAATTAATTTTTTTTTAATAAAAAATCGCTTATATTTATTTTTAAGCGATAAAAAAAAAAAATTTATTTTTAGCAATTATCTTGGATAATCACTATAAAAATAAAAATAGTAAGCGATAGTAAAAAAATAATTTTTTTTTACTAATTTATTTTTATAATGATTATCGAAAATCATTTTCGGTAATCACTATAAATAAATAAAATAATTTTTTTTACTTACTATTTTCCATAAGCGATTGTAAAAAAATAATTTTTTTTTTACTATTTTTAATAAATTTATTTTTATAGTGATTATCGAAAATGATTTTTGATAATCACTAAAAATAAATAAAATAATTTTTTTATAAAAATAAATTTATTATCACTTATAGAAAATAGTAAAATAATTCATGTACCATGTATATAAATTTTTGACCTTTTTTTTTCCATTTCGGGTTACAAAAATCTTCCCAAAAAAGAGTATTGTTGGCAAGTGATTGAACTTAAGAACTTACCAATACTCACCAATTGGGTGAAGGTATTTTGTACCATGACTTCACCGAAAAAGGAATAACAATAGGGTAAAATCTATACTATGATAAAGTATATGATCATTATAAATAGTGATAATCTTATTTTTTATCCCTTTTAAAAATAATTTTAAAAATAATATAAAATACATATATAAGAAAGGTTCATAGTTTTTTATGCAAAGAATTTCCTTATTTGTTATTCTTTTGTCAAGATTGACAAAAGTTTAAACTGAACACAAACAAGTCTTTTGGATGAATTTAAATTGGTGGATTTTCACTTCAATTAAAAAATAAATGCTGATACACGATGAATTTTATTAAAAAAAATTAATATGATATTTTTTCACCATTTTTCTCAATATCTGTTGATTAGTAATTATTACATCATTGAATCATTGAATCATTGATATTGTATACATGTGATATGATTAATTTTTTTTTAAATTACCCTTTATTTTTTCGCTTAAAGTTCTATTTCTTAGACAAAACAAAATGGTAACTAAAATTTCCACAGGAATATTAATTATTATTTTAAATAATCGTCAATCATCATCTCATCCAACTCAAGATTAATATTCATCATTATTTTTTAATCAAATCTGGTGTGAAGTAATTTGGCAAAATACACAGATTCATGGTCACCATCTCTTATGTACACTCCCCTAGCAAAAGTATTTGTGGAATGATAAAATTTGAAAATAATTGCTAAAATTAAAAAGGTAATTGTGAGACAATGAGTGATCTAAAACGTACAAACTTTTTTTTATTAGATTCCCCTAAACTAAGGTTATCATATAATATCTTTTGTGATAAAATTGAACATCTGTACATGGAGATATTACGCTTCAAATAAAATTGACAAAAAATAATAAATTTATTCTTAGATCTATACCTATACCGCATTCGATGGGTATTAAAGATAGATACCAACTATCTTATATGAAATTGTAGCCAGAAATGATATCTACAACTTTAATTATTGGCGTTTTTCTCGGTACCTAATAAAAATTTTGACTTCAATTAGACGTGAATAAAAACGACCGAAATTTAATAAAATTTTAAAAAAATAAAAAAAATTCGAAAATAATTGTGACGATTGTTTATACGTGAAAAACTTGATTATTTATTAATGTAACAATAAATGTGCTTTTAAGTAACCTTGAAGCCTGAAATATGAAGCATCTTTTATAAAAATTTCAGCCTTATATATTGAAAATTGAAAGAATAATTCGTGATTAAACTTTAGAGTATAATTTTGAAACATCCAATATTCAACTATTAATATTAAACTCAATTCTTAGTTTAAAAATCTGAAATTTTTACAGTAGATGCTCCACATGTTAAACTTTAACTGTACTTAGTACCATTTTTATTGTTGTATTGGTGGATAAGGATGTTTTTATATGTGATTCCGATTGGTAATTATTTTCGGATTTTTTTTTTGATTTTTTAAAATGATCGACATGGATTTGAAGTATTTGAGAAATCGATAATGATTGACAAAAGTTGTAACATATTAAAGTTAGGTTTTTAATAATAAAATATAAAAAATGCTTATAAGTAACCTTAAAGAATAAGACAAAATACATATAATATATAAAGTTCATATCTATCTAATTTCAAATAAAGGAATAATCGTCATTCAAAGTAAAATTTTTAAAAAATTGATTCTAAAAAATTAATCCATCCTGATTTTGAGAACCACTTTTATAATTATATTTGGGCTTCTAAGTAAACAGATTTAGTACATTCTAAATTATATATATTTAATGTTTTATAATCTTTTAATTAAGTAATTTGAAAAAATAAAAAATATTATAAAATTAAATTTTCTCATGGTTTTATTGTAAAATAGATATGAAATTTTCTTTAAATATTAGTAAAAGATAATATTAATTCAATAATTTATTGAATTTCCTTTATTTTCAATTATGCCTTTAATTCTTTGTGGCATACTATCAATTAATTTAATTAAAAAATTGGTATCCAAATTATCCCATTCTTCTTGTAATATTTTAATTAATTCTGTCTTGTTTTTTGGTTTTTGTTCATGTTTTCTTATTTTTCTATCTAATTCAGACCATAAATTTTCAATTGGATTTAAATCAGGACTTTGTGCAGGCCAAATTAGGCTATTAATTGATTTTGATTCTTTCCATTCTTTGACTTTTTTTGCAGTATGACAGGGGACCAATTTCATTCAAAAAAGATAAAAGATATTGATTAAGTAATTCTATATATTTTGTACCATTAATGTTACCTTCAACTACAACTAAAGGCCCTTTGTTATATTTTGTAAAAAACCCCCAAACCATAACACCATCTGAATGTTTGACAGTAGGCTGTAAACAATCTTTATGATATTTTTCATCTTTTGTATGCCACACCCATTTTTGAGAATCATTTTTGAATATTTCAAAACGTGATTCATCACTAAAAATAATTTTTTCCCATTTATCATTCCAGTTTTTTCTTTCTTTGCACCAATTTAATCTTTTTTTTGAATTTGATTCTGAAATTAATGGTTTTTTCTTAGTTACTCTTCCATAGTATCCTGACTCATGTAAAACACACCTTACAGTATCAGTACTAACTGTTATTTCTAAAGAACTATTAAATTTATCAGTTAATTCTATAATTGAATCTGCTCTGTTGTCTTTAACAATTCTTACTAATTGTCTTTTATCAGTTTCAGTTAGTACTGTAGGTCTTCCAGTTCTAGGGGCATTGGAAGTTGTACCATTTACTTTATATTTTTTAATTATATAAGCAACTGTTGATTCTGGATGTCCCAGAATTCTAGAAATATCACTATTGCTGTGGTTTCCTTTCCAAAGACCAATAATTTCACCTTTATCAAAATCAGTTAATTCTCTAAGTTTTGGCATTTTTAATTTAAAATTAATTAATAATTAGTAAATATTATAAATTATTAATA
>PQFF01000215.1:733879-816434 GCA_003547095.1 Diversispora epigaea
CCTCTGGTCCAATACTTTTGGGAGGGGAGTGTATATGATATTTTGAAAATTATCCATTCTAACTTATCATTTTCTTTATTCTTTTTAACATAATAAACATGTCACAAATTGAATGGAAATTTTCCAAAAAGAATAAGTGAAAACTTCAGAAGAATGATCTGCTGGACAATACTCTATTTTTCGAGACATGGGAAATAAAAGGAATACTCGTTATTGAATATTTTTTATTTTCCAGAAAATAATTGATAAAATTTGTATTACCATACCAAAAATTTTGTATCCCAAAATAATTTGGAATGCCAATCATTACTTAAGATGAAATCACGATGATGCCAACTATCATCTCCTCCTCCACGCAGAAGAAACTCACGAATATCATCACAAGTCTTTTCATCTCCTATACTGATACAAACTACAATACAATCTCAATCTCAATCTAACAGTCAACGACCTTCTTTGTCATCAGCTCTGATTCAAAATCAAATGCATCATCACATTTCCACGCAACCCATTAATCAAACTCAATATTAACAATCTCTAACGACATCAAATATTCAATCACTTCATCTGTAATTCTTTTATTTGACTCATGTCCATAATGAAATTGAACTACTGCTTTTCACAACTTCAACATTATCAACAATGAATTTGATAGCAGTAGCAGTAACAGCAACACAAATACACCAATCTGCTGCTTCTTCTACACAATTAAACACTGGAATTATTCCATCACAAATCATCACAAATGGAAAGTAAAATTCAAAAGATTAGATCTTTTACTGCTCGGAACATCTTCTAAAAGTTTTTGTCCTTCTGATGATTATTAGTATAAGTATATTAATAGTATATTTCTTTATTTTTGTACTAAGAAGCAGAATCAACGTACAACAGGAAGCAACATGGCATGGATAATTTATGGCTCAATGTTGGAAAAATTCTTAAAGATTATTAACGCGGGAATGAACTGCATGCAACTTGTTTCTTGCAAAAGTGTTCCAATTGGCAATGTTGGAGACAAATAGTCATGATAAAAAAGAGTTGAAAAAGCGATTGGATATATAAATTGTTTAGTTTTTTGCAACGCAATTCCTTATTATCATTTTCTTTATTGGAAATTAAATTAAATAGATTTTGAAACTGAAGATAAGGAGAATACAGTTATAAACACTGAAGTACAGAAGGGAAATTCTTACTGATGTAAGAAGATCGAAATTTTAATACATTAGAATGTGCCGTCAAAGATTTTTCGTTTCTGCAACCTGAATAATTGCATTGTAATCATCTTTATCATCAAGAAGTTCAATAAATTTTGAGATAACTTTTGGGAAAATATTTAAAAACGTTTGTCTTTCAATTGAATATGATTGTTAGTATGACAAACACAGAGTCACGGGTATTTTATCATCTTAACACTGTAGTATGATAGATTGATAAATTTATACGTTATTGTTATTGTGTCGTGTTAAATAAATTTTAACTGTTAAATAGCATAAATTAAAATATAATTAAATTTAGAATTGACTTATACTACAAATAAACATGAAAAAAATAAACCAAGCAACAACAATAATTCCATCAATAATATCAATATCAACGCCTCCATTGATACTTCCACAACAACAAAAACATCAACAACTCCAATAAGAATAATTACGATAAAAATCAATATTTATTATCACCAAATACCTAGTATTCAACTATGTATTTTGAAACGTAAACTATAATTACAATAATTATCACCATATTCAAAATAATTAATAGTTTCAGAGGAATTTTTTCTAATAATGAAAATACGTTGTTATATGGATTATGTGATTATGTATTAAATTACTATGAACTTTTAATTCCAATTTAATTTTATTTATTTTATTTATTTATTGTATTTTTATTATTTTATTTTTTATTAAATAAATTAAATTAGTACCAATTTGGTAAAGCAGAAAGAATAAGAAAATGAATTCTGACTTGTCAATTAGCACTGGTCGAATGAACAAAAATCGGAATCCTATTGATAGCAGAAATATGCATAAATCGGACATCCTATTTGTGAAAATTCATAAATCGGAAATTCCTATTTATAAATCGGAAAAAATCGACTGCCTATATTTAATAAATCTTAGCAAATTTAGCCATCAATCGGAATCCTATTCATGATAAAACCGTCCTATTTTTTTCCATTCGACCAGTGTAGTATAAGTAATCATAGTAATTAACCTGAAAAAAAAAATATAACAGGATTTTTTGTATTAAGACGTAAAATTCAATTGAATGAAAATCATCAATGGAGTTATTTCAATTTAATTAATTTGACTTATTTATTTATTATGTTTGTTGCAAACTTGGCAATGTGTATAAATAAACATCATAAACCCTTCAATCCTGCCCCAAGAACAAAAAAAAAATAAAAACTTGTGTGCTTTTNAATAAATTAAATTAGTACCAATTTGGTAAAGCAGAAAGAATAAGAAAATGAATTCTGACTTGTCAATTAGCACTGGTCGAATGAACAAAAATCGGAATCCTATTGATAGCAGAAATATGCATAAATCGGACATCCTATTTGTGAAAATTCATAAATCGGAAATTCCTATTTATAAATCGGAAAAAATCGACTGCCTATATTTAATAAATCTTAGCAAATTTAGCCATCAATCGGAATCCTATTCATGATAAAACCGTCCTATTTTTTTCCATTCGACCAGTGTAGTATAAGTAATCATAGTAATTAACCTGAAAAAAAAAATATAACAGGATTTTTTGTATTAAGACGTAAAATTCAATTGAATGAAAATCATCAATGGAGTTATTTCAATTTAATTAATTTGACTTATTTATTTATTATGTTTGTTGCAAACTTGGCAATGTGTATAAATAAACATCATAAACCCTTCAATCCTGCCCCAAGAACAAAAAAAAAATAAAAACTTGTGTGCTTTTATTTTCAAATTTTTCATATGAAGAACCATACTTTCTCGACTTTTCCTGATATCAACCCTTTTGGTTGGGATCACAACCGTTGCTATAGGATCGCCGGTCGCAGAGATTATTGAAAGCATCAAAGCCGTCGAATTCTTTTAAATGGGATCCAGTAATCTCACTTTGAACCGACGTTTCATAAAAAGAGTCCCAGAACTTCCCCAATGCTTGGATGAAAGGTATTCAAATTTGTTTTATTCTTTCTACATCGACGCAAAAACGATTTTCGTACTCTGCGAGGATCCAACAGACCCCGGAAATCTGCAACATTACATTTCGTCCTGTCCTAATGATACCACCTGTATGGATTTTGTATCTGACCCCGGCCCCTCCGTAAGTCCTAAAGAAGAATACTTCGCCATATGCATCGATGACGATTTCATCAAGCGTTTTGAAAATTGCAAGGACGGCTTTTTTTGCAAAACTTATGAAATCAATGGTGTCACCAATTCACAAGTAACGCTTTCGATTGACATCTATGATATACCTGCCACCCAAATTCAAAATCCAAATGCCAAAATCCCAAATGCCGAAATCCCAAATCCCAAATTCCAAATTATAATTAGTATTTTTTGCCGAAATCCCAAATCCCAAATCCCAAATACTAGTAATTTGTGCATTTTGGCGTCCCAAATCCCAAATTATTTGGGATTTGGGCAACACGTATAATCTATGATGGTACCCAAAAACCGGCTCGGGTTCGAAGTATCAACATCTCTACGGGAAGTTAGTCTGGGAGCAAGCAAAATACCTACAACTACTCAAGAATCGTAGATTGCAAGAACGGTCAGAAAATTAATGTGTGCATGGATGCTTGGGCCACCGGAGTCATGTTTGCCTCGTTTGCCTTCCTTGACAGAACATATAGTTACTGGTTAACTGGGTAACCGCAATATAAATAAATAAAAATAAATCTAATTATGTTGATGTGTTTTAAAGTAGTGGATGCAATTGCATACAAATTTCAAACAAATCATTTTATTTAAAATCCAAAATACGATCATTATTTACCTTATGTAAAAATAGGAAAAAAAGAAAATAAAGAAAAAAAAAGCTAAAGAAGTTAAAGAAATCTAAAAAGGATTTATATTGTTTTAGTAATTGGAGCATTGTGTTTCTTTTTTTTCTTTCCTGTTCCTTANTCCCAAATCCCAACTTATTTGGGATTTGGGCAACACGTATAATCTATGATGGTACCCAAAAACCGGCTCGGGTTCGAAGTATCAACATCTCTACGGGAAGTTAGTCTGGGAGCAAGCAAAATACCTACAACTACTCAAGAATCGTAGATTGCAAGAACGGTCAGAAAATTAATGTGTGCATGGATGCTTGGGCCACCGGAGTCATGTTTGCCTCGTTTGCCTTCCTTGACAGAACATATAGTTACTGGTTAACTGGGTAACCGCAATATAAATAAATAAAAATAAATCTAATTATGTTGATGTGTTTTAAAGTAGTGGATGCAATTGCATACAAATTTCAAACAAATCATTTTATTTAAAATCCAAAATACGATCATTATTTACCTTATGTAAAAATAGGAAAAAAAGAAAATAAAGAAAAAAAAAGCTAAAGAAGTTAAAGAAATCTAAAAAGGATTTATATTGTTTTAGTAATTGGAGCATTGTGTTTCTTTTTTTTCTTTCCTGTTCCTTAAAGAAATTTAAATACCTTTTATCAATTTTTTTATTTTTTTTTATTTCCCTTTTTTCGGTAATATTCTTCTTTCAATGATTAATGTGTCATGTGATAAGAATAAATTATATAAAGAATTATAAATTTTATTGATAATATTAATTTAATAATGAACGGGGAAGCTTATTTACTAATAAAACTTAATTGATTGTTTCATGTTATAACTTCATTGATTCATTTAGAATAATTATTTGTACAGCTCGAGCACCCCAGTCACATCAAATTTTTTTGCCTACTTTTAAATAGGCATAAAAGAAAGTAATTTAAAAAACTCATCTTATTTGATGGGTAAGGCATGGACTACAAGTTTATGATTTTATTTGTTAAATATAATTAACGTAAATAAAGTTATATTAATTTTTAATAAATCAATTATTTATGTTATTTGTATAATTTTTTAATTTGGCCACTTGTTTTTTTGTCTATTTTTATTATTTTCATCTAAAAATTAATGACTGGTATATCAAAAAGAAAAAAAAATTAAAAAAAGACAAAAATATTCAATAATCGAAACAGATAATGATACTGATATTGATAAAGAGTTAATAAAATGTGATTTTATTATACAAAATATCAAAAAGAAGTTTATATAGATAAATATGAATGTAAAGATGTAGTGGAGTATAGAAATAGAATTATTTTTTAAACAAGATTCAATAAAATTTTTTTTTTGTTCTAGGGAGGCTTGCTTAAATTTTATTAAATTGAATATAAATAAATAAAAAAAAATGTTGGCATAAAATTTTTATATATAGTGAAAACTAGAATCAGCAACAATAATAATAATAAAGAATCATTCATTAGTATAAATAAAATATATATAAGATAATTAGTAAAAAGTGTAGAAATGTTATTAAAATTGTTAGTAAAAAAAAAAAATTTAGTATAAATCAAAATTGAATAGTTAGTAATTAAAGTGAAGTTGTAATAAATAGAAATCATTAATACAATTAATGGAAAAATTGTTAGTAAAATAGAATTTGTTATAGAAAGAAAATAATTAATACAATAGTGATAATAGAATCGTTAATAAATATAAATTGTTAGTAAAAATAGTTATTAATAAAATTCTTAATTAAAGTGTGGTCTATGATATTATTAATGATAACATAAAATTACATACAATTAAAATCTGATATCTGCAATCTACATATTTACAATCAAACTACAAAATAAATTATTATCGCGGTTTTCAAATTAGTGCGATCATGTGATGTAAATCGATTTTTATAAAAATCGAATACTGAATACAAAACCATATGATATATATAAAAGTATTTGTATTACATATGATTTACAGATTAAACAAATATTAATGATAGATGAGTCATCTGCACATCTTTTTATTGCATTTTGATCTTTTTTTTAATGCCTTTGTATATAGTCTTTATACTGATTACAAAATGACTAAAAACCGATTACAAAACGACTAAAACCGATTACAAAATGACTAAAAACGATTACTATTGATTACCTTGCGAATACATTTACTTATTTGATTAAAAAGGCTTTCTATAACCTTTATATTTACAAATATATATATATTTTTTTATTTTTAACATAATATTTATATTTTTAATAAATAAATCTTTGAAATCAAGTTATTTTATTACATATATGATTTTATTGATTTTATTTTATTATAATAATTATAATAAATATATTTTTGGCAAGAAGAGATAACTGTTTAATAGATATGATTCAAATTGTGTTATTTTATATCAAGTTATTGGGTTTAATAAGGAAATAATATAGATATTTGATTTTTGTCGAGCGGAAGTCATGTGATTTGCGAATTACGTGACAAATTTTTATTGGTTAAAAAATGATCATCAATCACATGAGATCAGTCGTTTCGTCACATTACAAATTTTTATTAGTTAAAATGATCATTAATCATGTGATATTTGTTTATTGGTATTCGAATACAAATAAATTATATTAACTGATTTTTTTACATGATCGCACTAATTTGAAAACCGCGATAAATCTAATATATTATATATCTACATGATCATACACTTTTTCAAAATTCATGATATTCGTGTTATGTAACCTTATTCTTTTTTTTTTTTTTAAAAAAAAGGCAAATATTCATTATTTTTCTCAATATCGGTTAGAATAGTTTATTCTAATAACAAGTAAAAACTGAAAACTACATGTAAAAATCAATTGGCAACAGTAAATTTGATATTAAATGCAATGTTTAAACGGGGAGGGATTGTATATAGTTTCACACTTTTTGTATATTGCTGTATATTGTATTTTTTGTTTTATATAGATTTATTTTATTAAATAGCTTAATTTATTTATTTTATAAATTAAAGGATTCACGAGAATCAGGATTATAGATCTTTTTGTTTGTGGAGATATATTAAAATACTTCTTTTCCTTTTTCACCAAAAATTTCCTTTACAGTTAGTGATTTTTTATATATTTACTATGTCAATTCATTAAATTTAAATATATAGATGTTTGGGGAGTGTGAATTTTATTTGTTTTATATTCTGGTACTAGAAATTTATTTAATTTTATTTATTTTCTTTGATATTCTTAAATTTATATAAATATTTAAAATACAGTGTGTTACAAAAGTCTTTGAAAATTTTATTAGGCTATTGCGCAACAACGGTTAATTCAAATCATATGAAAATTAAATATTAATAATGATTGAATTTTTCCAAACAACTAACAAATACAACCACCATTTATCAAACACAATGAACTACTAAATATGGTCGTCATCGTGCCAGTATAGATTTTAATAAACAAGATTTCTCCGATGTTAATTATCTTAATGTTAGATAATAAGCTATAGGAAAAAATATCCACAATAAAAATTTTTATTTTTTGGATAAAACATTATTTCAAATATTTCAAGAAATGCATCAGGAAATTTTTTATGTCGGAGGTTATTGTAATAATTTCGTTTTCAAAGGTTATTGAAGGTTATCAGACCAATAACCTTCGCAAATATTACGTTTATTATGATAAAGTGAAGGTTATTGAAGGTTATTGATATCAATAACCTCCGGAGTATTACGTTTTATTAATAAAAATGAAGGTTTTCGGTACCAATAACCTTCGTAAATATTACGTTTATGTTGGAGGTATTCGAAGGTTATCAGAATGAAGGACTTCGAAGGCTTACGTTTAAAAAAATTTACTGATGTGGCAATTAATTATATATATATTATTTCATGATAATTTAGAAATAATAATAATAATGATGCAGAAATTAATTTAACATTATCCGCTATCTTGGATTTGAAAGTAATGATGATAATAGTAATAATAATTATGATATTACATCAGGAAATTTTTTATATCGGAGGTTATTGTAATAATTTCGTTTTCAAAGGTTATTGAAGGCTATCGGACCAATAACCTTCACAAATATTACGTTTATTATGATAAAGTGAAGGTTATTGAAGGTTATCGATATCAATAACCTCCAGAGTATTACGTTTTATTAATAAGAATGAAGGTTTTCGGTACCAATAACCTTCGTAAATATTACGTTTATGTTGGAGGTATTTGAAGGTTATCAGAGTGAAGGACTTCGAAGGCTTACGTTTAAAAAAATTTACTGATGTAATAGAGTATCTAAATTATCTAATAAATATTTATACAAACAACCTTAGTTATATTGTAACTATAATTTTATCATCATTATCACTTCATCTGATCATAATTACATAAGTTATTATGAGTTATTATGTAGATTACGTGGCACGACAATGATGATGTATTGAATTCTTATTGTTACTTTTAACATACATATTATTAATATTATTTTTAATATTGAAATGTTTGTAATATTATTATTTAGTATTATTCGAAATTATTGATAAAATATTATATGTGCACGGGATTCTGGACAATATTGCCATTGGGTAACATTGGAACAATAGGAATATTGGACACTGGAAACGTTGGACAACACTATATAAGACTGAAACACTGAGCAACACTGGAATGCTGGAATACTGGACAACATTGGATACTGGACAGCATGAATATTGAAATCCTAGAAAAAAATAAGAACAATGGACAACACTAGATAACTGGATTTCTAGACAACACTGGAACATTGGAATACTGGAATGCCGGATTATTAAATAATACTGGATAATACTGGAACATTGGAAGATTAAACAACACTAGATAACACTGGAATACTAGGAATACTAGATGACACCGGATGCTGGAATACTGGACAACACTGGAAACTGGAATACTGAGAATACTAGATGATACTAGAACACCGGACAACATTGGAATGTTGGAATATTGGAAAACACTTGAACAATGGATAACCCTGGAATACTGGACAACACAAATACTGGAATACTGGAATACTAGACAACACTGAAACACACTGGGAACACTGGCAATACTTGATGATACTTGAACACTGTACAGCACTGCACTGGAATGCTGGACAACGTTGGAACACCAGTTAACACTGGAATACTGGACAACACAAAAACTGGAATGCTATACAACACTGGGATCACTAGAAATACTAGACATAGACACTAAATAACACTAGGAATACTGGATGCTGCTGGAACACCAGACAAATTTAGAATGCTGGAGTACTGGAAAACATTTGAATACTGAATAACATTGTAATACTGTGGCGAAGTAAATTGGTAATCAGGTGAAATGTCACGGGGGATGATATTCTGTAACACTAGATGAACTTTCAGGTGATTGTCATCCTTGTACGAGGATGAAGGATGAAAAATGCTGTGCGAGGATGAAGGATACCATATGAGGATGAAGGATATTATGCAAGGATGAAGGATGACGCACAAAGGATGAAATATGAAGTACAAGGATGAAGTGTAAACAAAAGAGAAAGTATAAATATGACTGTTGTCGCGAGTAAGTTTCAATAGTCAGTTAATTAATAAATTACAGTTAGAATATAACAATTAATTAATTAGAAATAATTCAGAATAATTCGAAATACTTTAATAAATATTAAATAGAAAAGTAAACTTCATTCAGGAACAGAAAAGATACATTACGCTGTAATATTTCTGTTGTTAAATGATACTTTACTTTTAAAAACTTTATATTTTATATTTTAATAAACTTATATTTTGTGTCATAATATTGCGAAATATTATTAAATATTGTTTGATACTGCGTTACTACTTTTACTCCACCTTACTCACTATGCCTTCATGATTAATTTGATTATTATTTGATTATTATTATTATTTATTATATATTTATTATCTGTTTCGAGATAGGCAAGTTTAGATCGATTGATTGCATGACCTACTGGCAGATAGAGCGTATTATTATTTGTTTGTGTGATGCAAACTGAGAGACTGATTTGAGAAATTGTTCGAAATACTCTGCACTCCTGTGACAGAATTTGGTGCATCCTGTGAGGTGGTATAAAGTATCCAACACAGTAACCTATAATATTGGCACATCTGTTTCACAAATTTTATATTCTTTAATTGATTTAGTAAAGTGCTCATTATATTTCTATTTTTGGGAAAGAATAATCAAAGAAATTTTTAACATCACGAAGTAATTCGAAAACATACAATCTGATATTATTATAATCACCTTTTTATAAAACCATCTTCTTACAACTTGTTTTGCGATCTATCAAAAGTGATCATCAAAGTAGTCGTTAGTATAACAAAATTCTTCATTTACAACGAAGATTGTCAAGCGAAAATTCGTGTAACTAGATAAAATCTCCAAATGATCGTTAAAAATACTTTTACAAAATCTTATGGAATAATACGTCAAACTGTCGAAACGAAGAAAAATTACCAAACTAAGTATGAATGTTGGCGAAAATAAAGTGAATGCTTTAATACTGGAACTCCAAAATGCATTTCGCATAAGAAATGATGCAAGAATGCCGTCATTTTTCGGANACGCTGTAATATTTCTGTTGTTAAATGATACTTTACTTTTAAAAACTTTATATTTTATATTTTAATAAACTTATATTTTGTGTCATAATATTGCGAAATATTATTAAATATTGTTTGATACTGCGTTACTACTTTTACTCCACCTTACTCACTATGCCTTCATGATTAATTTGATTATTATTTGATTATTATTATTATTTATTATATATTTATTATCTGTTTCGAGATAGGCAAGTTTAGATCGATTGATTGCATGACCTACTGGCAGATAGAGCGTATTATTATTTGTTTGTGTGATGCAAACTGAGAGACTGATTTGAGAAATTGTTCGAAATACTCTGCACTCCTGTGACAGAATTTGGTGCATCCTGTGAGGTGGTATAAAGTATCCAACACAGTAACCTATAATATTGGCACATCTGTTTCACAAATTTTATATTCTTTAATTGATTTAGTAAAGTGCTCATTATATTTCTATTTTTGGGAAAGAATAATCAAAGAAATTTTTAACATCACGAAGTAATTCGAAAACATACAATCTGATATTATTATAATCACCTTTTTATAAAACCATCTTCTTACAACTTGTTTTGCGATCTATCAAAAGTGATCATCAAAGTAGTCGTTAGTATAACAAAATTCTTCATTTACAACGAAGATTGTCAAGCGAAAATTCGTGTAACTAGATAAAATCTCCAAATGATCGTTAAAAATACTTTTACAAAATCTTATGGAATAATACGTCAAACTGTCGAAACGAAGAAAAATTACCAAACTAAGTATGAATGTTGGCGAAAATAAAGTGAATGCTTTAATACTGGAACTCCAAAATGCATTTCGCATAAGAAATGATGCAAGAATGCCGTCATTTTTCGGAGGAAATCAAGATCCCATGGAATGGTTAGAAGAATTCAATCGATCGGCAAGAATAAACCAATATACTGATGAATACAAACTCCAAGTAATCAGCAGATATCTACAGGGTACAGCAGGACAATAGTTTAATGAAACGCAAGAGGGACAGAACCCCATTAATCATTGGAACAATACGAACCAAACCTCCTTTGAAACTTCTTTCTTGGCCACCTTTCGAACAACTGCATTAATAAACCAATGGAGATTTGAGTTACAAATGAAAGTACAGAAACTAGGCGAAACTGTAGAACAATATTCGAACGATATTAAAAAATTAATTAAACGAATAGATGGCAATAATAGATGGAGCAAAGACGAAAAAGTCTGGCAGTTTTTGAAAGGATTGCGAAAAGATATTGCCTATCAAGCCCGACCATTTATTATGTCCCAAGAGAAACCAACATTGGAAAAAGCGATTAGAACGGCCAAACAATTTGAAGAAAATGCTCAAACTTATCCCGAAGCTATAACAGGATACACCACTACCACTTTTATGGACATGCAAGGATCTGAACCTTCTCGAAGTAAAAATAATGAAAGCAAAAATGTAATAGAACGAATAGTACAGAAAGCTTTCACACCTATTGCCAAAACGTTACAGAAGATTATTGAAAAAGGGGAAAGAATACCTAATACTTTTAATAACAGACCTATACGTGTTGCCCAAATCCCAAATAATTTGGGATTTGGGATGCCAAAATGTACAAATTACTAGTATTTGGGATTTGGGATTTGGGATTTCGGCAAAAAATACTAATTATAATTTGGGATTTGGGATTTGGGATTTCGGCATTTGGGATTTCAGCATTTGGATTTTGAATTTGGGTGGCAGGTATAAACAGACCAAAAATAATAATAATAACAGAGGACAAGGTTATAATAATTACAATGGCAATAGAGGACAGAGCTTTAGAAGTTATAATAATTTGCCAAATTGCTACCATTGTGGACAAACTGGACATATGGCCTGGAATTGTTCTACGAGACAAGGAAATCAAAGAAACCAAATAAATCCGGCTGCTTCCGCCACCCCACGACCTATCAATACTATGCCCCTTTTGACTAATACAACAGTTTCGCGAGGAGACGTAAATAGTAATTTGTTTATAACTCAAGAAGAAGAAATCCAACAACCTATCTCTACTGTTTGGGAAAGAATATAGCATTTAAACTAATAGGCGCACCTCAGGAGGGTGAGAGTGCGGATAATATAAATCTCTCATTTAAGACTGGAGATAATGATAGAGTAATAGGAGAAAGTATTGGGTCCACAAGTAAACAAGATACTCCGCAACCTATCGCAAAAAGATTGCGTTCTGCAGAAAAGAAAAAGGAAGTANATTTGGGATTTGGGATTTGGGATTTCGGCAAAAAATACTAATTATAATTTGGGATTTGGGATTTGGGATTTCGGCATTTGGGATTTCAGCATTTGGATTTTGAATTTGGGTGGCAGGTATAAACAGACCAAAAATAATAATAATAACAGAGGACAAGGTTATAATAATTACAATGGCAATAGAGGACAGAGCTTTAGAAGTTATAATAATTTGCCAAATTGCTACCATTGTGGACAAACTGGACATATGGCCTGGAATTGTTCTACGAGACAAGGAAATCAAAGAAACCAAATAAATCCGGCTGCTTCCGCCACCCCACGACCTATCAATACTATGCCCCTTTTGACTAATACAACAGTTTCGCGAGGAGACGTAAATAGTAATTTGTTTATAACTCAAGAAGAAGAAATCCAACAACCTATCTCTACTGTTTGGGAAAGAATATAGCATTTAAACTAATAGGCGCACCTCAGGAGGGTGAGAGTGCGGATAATATAAATCTCTCATTTAAGACTGGAGATAATGATAGAGTAATAGGAGAAAGTATTGGGTCCACAAGTAAACAAGATACTCCGCAACCTATCGCAAAAAGATTGCGTTCTGCAGAAAAGAAAAAGGAAGTATCCGAAGATCCTAAACAAAAGAAAAGAAAGAAAGTACTCCCTGTCCAACAACCACTTATGACACAAAATGCTCTGCCATATTTCATCATCTCAGATTTACTTGTGACAAGAGCCAATATCACTTTGGGACAATTAATGGCTATGCCTCATTATAGAAGCAAGACACGAAAGGCATTGACACCTAAGCGTACAAGAATTGTAAAGATGGTCAATCATACAACAATGGAAGGGAATACACCCATGACTTATAAAGCCCAAGTATTTGGATAGAGAGTTGAAGTAATACTTGATAGTTTTTCATCTATTAGTATCATTTTGAAGAACTTCATGGAATCTATAGGTCGAAGGATTGAGAAAACATCTGGAAGAAAAATAACTGGTATACACGGAGAAAGACGCCCTAGTTTAGAAATCGTAACACAAGTACCAATAAAGTTGGAAGAAATTGTGGTAGCAGTCGATATGGAAGTCATTGATGTAGCAGGTTACGCATTAATTTTGGGAACAGATTGGTTAAGAAAGGCACGCGCCATAATAGATTACCAAGAATGTAAACTAATTTTAAAAGATGAAAAGCGAACAGCTCAAATCTCATGCAGAAATACTAGAGCCACTGTCTTGGACGATGATAAAGAAGAGGATGATAGTGAAGAATAATATGTAGAAAGCAGTAATAATTCGGATACTGACGAAGAAGAAGTAAACTTCGCAGGATTAACTTATGAACTCTCGTATCAAGAATCCCATATGAAATATAAGTTTACTCCCGAAGGAATGCGCAAGAATTCGAAGCTTGTCACATGGGAACTATATGATCAGTTATCTTATTGTTTTGATCCAGTCAGAAGAAAGAAAGGTGCTCAAGAGCGATGCAAAGCAACAGGACCTAATTCCTATTGCTGGTGTGGCATATATCTAGAAACAAGTCAGGATACACTAGTCAAATGAACAAAAATCAGAATCCTATTGATGGCGCAAATATGCATAAATCGGACATCCTATTAGTGAAAATTCATAAATCAGAAATTCCTATTGATAAATCAGAAAAAATCGACTGCCTATACTTAATAAATCTTAGCAAATTTAGCCATCAATCGGAATCTTATTCATGATAAAACCATCCTATTTTTTTTCATTCGACCAGTGATACATGCGAAGTCTGTGAAGAACATCAGCAAGATGAGAAGATTATTTCTATTATATCACGGAAGGAAATACAAGACATTCGTTGTAATTTGGTACGAGGCGGAGTAGAAAAGCTTGAAGGAAACCAATATAGGTTACAAGTTCACGAAATTATTGAAGAATTCCCGAATCTAGTAGCCAAGAATCTTTCAGAATTAGGGAAGACAAATCTTTATCACCATACAATAGACACCGGTGAAGCAAAGTTCATCAAATTAAACCCCTATAGAACCTCGCCTCAATACTTGGAATTTTTGAAGGAGGAAATAGCAAATATGCTAAAGAACGGACTAATTCGAAAGTCATTTAGTCCTTGGTCTGCACCTATTGTAGTAGTAAATAAGAAAAATGGGAAGTTCAGGCTCTGCGTAGATTACAGAAAATTGAATGCGGTCACGAAACTTGACGCATATCCAGTACCACGAATATACTTGCACGTAAAATTATTTTGGAGCCCCGAAATTACAATTTCGGGGAAAAAAGTCGAAATAGTTTTTCATAGAAGACGAAATTATTTTACTTAAAACCCGAAATTTTTTGACTACCTAGATTTATTCTTTGATTGAAGATACACATAACAGAGTACTTTTTTTACTTCCATATATAGAATGGATTCTGTATAAATCTCAAAAAGTCGAAATACCTCAAAAATTTAAAATCAATTTTGGAAACATGTATAGTCGCGGGAGCTCCCCTTTGAAGGAGGAAATGTTTGTGGCGAAGTAAATTGGTAATCAGGTGAAATATCACGGGGGATGATATTTTGTGACACTAGATGAACTTTCAGGTGATTGTCATCCTTGTACGAGGATGAAGGATGAAAAATGCTGTGCGAGGATGAAGGATACCATACGAGGATGAAGGATATCGTGCGAGGATGAAGGATGACGCACAAAGGATGAAGTATGAAGTACAAGGATAAAGTATAAACAAAAGAGAAAGTATAAATACGACTGTTGTTGCGAGTAAGTTTCAATAATCAGTTACAACTTAGTTAATAAATAAGTCAGAATATAATTAATTAGACATAATTCAGAATAATTCGAAATACTTTAATAAATATTATATAGAAAAGTAAACTTCATTCAGGAACAGGAAAGATATGTCATGCTGTAATATTTCTGTTGTTAAATGATACTTTGCTTTTAAAAACCTTAATTTCTGTTTTTAAATGATATTTTGCTTTTAAAAACCTTATATTTTATATTTTAATAAACTTATATTTTGTGTCATAATATTGCGAAATATTATTAAATATTGTTTGATACTGCATTACTACTTTTACTCCACCTTACTCACTGTGCCTTCATGATTAATTGATTATTATTTGATTATTATTATTATTTATTATATATTTATTATCTGTTTCGAGATAGGCAAGTTTAGATCGATTGATTGCTTGACCTACTGGCAGATAGAGTGTATTATTATTTGTTTGTGTGATGCAAACTGAGAGACTGATTTGAGAAATTGTTCGAAATACTCTGCACTCCTGTGACAATATTACAGTACAGTATTGTGTNGCGAGTAAGTTTCAATAATCAGTTACAACTTAGTTAATAAATAAGTCAGAATATAATTAATTAGACATAATTCAGAATAATTCGAAATACTTTAATAAATATTATATAGAAAAGTAAACTTCATTCAGGAACAGGAAAGATATGTCATGCTGTAATATTTCTGTTGTTAAATGATACTTTGCTTTTAAAAACCTTAATTTCTGTTTTTAAATGATATTTTGCTTTTAAAAACCTTATATTTTATATTTTAATAAACTTATATTTTGTGTCATAATATTGCGAAATATTATTAAATATTGTTTGATACTGCATTACTACTTTTACTCCACCTTACTCACTGTGCCTTCATGATTAATTGATTATTATTTGATTATTATTATTATTTATTATATATTTATTATCTGTTTTGAGATAGGCAAGTTTAGATCGATTGATTGCATGACCTACTGGCAGATAGAGCGTATTATTATTTGTTTGTGTGATGCAAACTGTGAGACTGATTTGAGAAATTGTTCGAAATACTTTGCACTCCTGTGACAATATATTATAAATAATAATAAAAATGTAAATATAATATTTAAAAAAATAATATAAGCAGTTTCAATAGATACAATTGGTGATTAATGATTATATAATTAGAATTATAATCAATGCACACAACATTATTATTATCCCATTTATTTCGAAAATTATTACCTGGCTTTTTATTTGTTGAACTTTAATAAAGGCTTGGTTTTGAAAGGAATTTAGCTGGAGAATACTTGAATACTTGTAATAAGTAAACTGATCACTAATCTCATAAAAATAGACATTAATAAAAACAATCTTATGTAATAAAAATTTTGATAAAATTAAAAGATGAAATACATCAATATCAATAGTAATAAAAAGAAACAAATTTACAAAATATTTTGATTTGCATAAATCAAGAATATCGTAAGATAAAGTGAAACTAATACTGATTAATGAAAATTCTTGAAGAGAATTAAAACCGTTTGATTCGAAATAATGACACTATAAAATTTCTTCAAATCTTTGAATTCATTCCAATTAATTCCAATTAATTACACTTATTGCTATCTATCAAAAATTCAATGATAAAATTCAAAGAGAAATGAGTTTTTTACCAAGAAACTTCACATTCAACACGGTAATTTTTCTAATTTTTCTGATAGTTCTCTAGATTATTAATTAATAAATCAAATGCACATTTAATTCTATTTAATTCAAAGTAATTACTTTACAGTAATTCATAATTTTTTTCTTGAACTTATTAAGAATTTTAAACATTTGAACATAATATTTTGGTCTAATATAGTTTATTCATTCCTAGCCTATTAGTTTTTTAACTCGTTTAATGAAGTGAAGTAGACTGAATGATACAACAACTAAGAAAATCACATATGCAATAAATTTCTTATTTTTCTTTACCAGCTTCAAGAAACATTGTATTCTTTTTTTTTAATCATTTTGGAACAAAGATAGCACCTGTAGTTTAGAACATTAGGATTAAAAATGAGCAATAGAATTGATCCTTTCAAGGTATACATGATAAAATTTTATTTGTTTGTTATTTATTTTTGATTAATTAATTTTTTTAATATATTCAATAAATATAAAATAATCATTTATTAATGAGTAATTAAGGAACGAAAGGAACACTAATAAATAAAAGTAATGTTGCGCAGATCATGCTAAAGTCGTGGACAAATTTGTTTTCCTCATCTTAATTTTAGAATAAACTTCTTTGATCTTTCAACCTGTCTTTTCTAGCCTTCCTGTCCTATCGAATCTTCAGTAGCTGTTAAAAAAATTATGTTAAAAACAAGAGGAATACAAATCAATATAGTTTAATACCCATGAATCTAAATATGGAATCTTACCTTTAATAATAAAGTTGCTCTTCCGACGTTATTAAAGCAATAAAAATAATAACCTTTTTTTATCGAAAAATTATAATAGAATAATTCAAGCCCTGATCTTGAATTCTGAACCCTTGTTATAATATAATTTATATTTATTTTTATGTTTTTGTAATAAGGTCACCGTAGGTGATTGTCACTTCTAGGCAAAATTTCATAATTCCTTGATCAATTCTAATCCTAACTTTGCCTATACCTGCCACCCAAATTCAAAATCCAAATGCCGAAATCCCAAATGCAGAAATCCCAAATCCCAAATTATAATTAGTATCTTTTGCCGAAATTCCAAATCCCAAATCCCAAATACTAGTAATTTGTGCATTTTGGCGTCCCAANTAATGAGTAATTAAGGAACGAAAGGAACACTAATAAATAAAAGTAATGTTGCGCAGATCATGCTAAAGTCGTGGACAAATTTGTTTTCCTCATCTTAATTTTAGAATAAACTTCTTTGATCTTTCAACCTGTCTTTTCTAGCCTTCCTGTCCTATCGAATCTTCAGTAGCTGTTAAAAAAATTATGTTAAAAACAAGAGGAATACAAATCAATATAGTTTAATACCCATGAATCTAAATATGGAATCTTACCTTTAATAATAAAGTTGCTCTTCCGACGTTATTAAAGCAATAAAAATAATAACCTTTTTTTATCGAAAAATTATAATAGAATAATTCAAGCCCTGATCTTGAATTCTGAACCCTTGTTATAATATAATTTATATTTATTTTTATGTTTTTGTAATAAGGTCACCGTAGGTGATTGTCACTTCTAGGCAAAATTTCATAATTCCTTGATCAATTCTAATCCTAACTTTGCCTATACCTGCCACCCAAATTCAAAATCCAAATGCCGAAATCCCAAATGCAGAAATCCCAAATCCCAAATTATAATTAGTATCTTTTGCCGAAATTCCAAATCCCAAATCCCAAATACTAGTAATTTGTGCATTTTGGCGTCCCAAATCCCAAATTATTTGGGATTTGGGCAACACGTATAACTTTGCCCACGTAAATTTAATTTTGCCTAGCGGTGACAGTGACCTTTAGCAATTTTCTTTGTAATATATATACAATATGTATTAGTTTTTATGAAAATTGAAAATGACAAAGTATTTGGGGTTGTACAATCATGTGGGTCAAAATATTATCATTATGATTTGGTTTATTATTATGATACAAGTTTGGTTTAACATGAAAATTCCTAAAGTAACTAAATTTCGTTCATGCAATGCAGTATAAAAATTCTAATTGATAATTAAATTCAAAATTGCACTTATAAAAAAAATCTTATATTGAAACGGAAACGTAAATTCTAATACAAATTTATTGATTTTTTTTTTAAAAAAACTAAAATTCTACCTTATATAAATCAAAAAATGTCATCTGATAAAATATGCCCAGAGTGCAATTAAAAATGGAATGAATATCACGAGTGGTGCAAACTGTGTAACTCGAAACATTTTCAAAATGATTTTAATAAATGGACAAGTGGAAATGACAAAATAGATAAATTAATTCAAGATGCTCAACTAAATGCTAATTATTATTTGGACGTAATAGAATGGATACCTTATAATAGATTTAAAGATATTAAACAAATAGGTAAAGGTGGATTTGGAACAATACATTATGCTAGGTGGATTGATGGATTTATCAGAGAATGGGATATTGAAAATAAACAATGGAAAAGATGGGGTGAAGAAGAAGTCGCATTAAAAAAGTTTGATAATTTTGTAAATTTAAACAATGTCTTAAATGAGGTAAATATTTTAATTGATATTTTCAGGTTATTATATAACGTTTTAACTATAAGTTTATTATTAGATGTCAATTCACTTAAAAACGTGGACGTGGACATATGATGCTTCAATTCAATTTTATGGAATTATACATCAGGAAGTTTTTTTAACCGTAAATTTACGTAAATTTACGATACCCACGTAAATTTGCGTAATTTTTTTCGTAATTATACAGAGCGTAATATTTTATGTAAAATATTGCGAAAATATTACGTAAATTTACAGATCGTAATATTTTACGTAAAATTTTGCGAAAAATATTGTACGGATCGTAAATTTTTCGTAAAATTTTGTGAAAAATATTACGTAAATTTATACGGATCATAAATTTATGCAATATTTTTCGCAAAATTTTACGTAAAATATTACGATCTGTAAATTTACGTAATATTTTCGCAATATTTTACGTAAAATATTACGCTCCGTATAATTACGAAAAAAATTACGCAAATTTACGTGGGTATCGTAAATTTACGTAAATTTACGGTTAAAAAAACTTCCTGATGCACAAGACCCAGAAACATACTCATATATAATAGTTTTAGAATATGCAAAAGATGGAAATCTTCGAGAATATTTAAAAATTAATTTTAATAATATTAATTGGGAACAAAAATTATATAATCTATATTTGTTATCTTTAAGATTGATGGATATTTATGAATTAGATATAGTTCACCAGGACTTCCATCCCGGAAATATTTTATCATCTAATTTTAAATCTGATTTACAGATTTCAGATTTTGGATTAAGTAAACTAATAGAGGCAAATCCAAATAATCCTAAAAAAAAGAATATATTTGGTGTATTACCATATATTGCTCCAGAGGTATTAAGTGGTGATGAAGAATATACAAAAGCTGCTGATGTATATTCATATGGAATTATTGCTTACGAAGTGGTTACAGGCTTTCCTCCATATCCTAATATACCACATGATAAAGATTTAGCTATGAAAATATGCAATGGATTACGACCAAAAATTCCATTTCATATTCCCAAATTAATTACAAAAATGATTATGAGGTGTTGGGATGCTCGAATTGCACTTAGACCCACTTTTAAAGAATTACGAGATGAGTGGTCGAAATACCGTAACGAGTACGAAGATTATTTAAAAAAAGAGAGAAATAAAAATTCAGAAATCTTAATTCAAATTAAAAAAGCTAAAGAATTTTCAGCAAACCAAGAATCAACCAATACAATAACTACAACTCCTCTTAATTATAAAACACATCCGCAAGCTATTTATACCAGTCGACTTCTTGATTTTTCAAAACTTCCAAAACCCAAGAATGAAGAAAATTTCGAAAGGGAACTTGAAGAATGAACTAAATCTATGTCTAATTTATGTCCTAGTAAGTATATTATTATATTATATTTTTATTTTTTTCATATATTTTATTATTTTTATAAATAATTATATTAATTCATTTCTATGTTATCCAGGTAATTCTGATCAATTTATTTGATTTATCAGTATAAATTCATTTCTATGTTATTTAGGTAATTCTGATCTAATTTATTTGATTGATTTGATTTATTAGTTTTTTGATATTATAAAATCTTAACACAGGTATTGAGTATTAATTTTTTATCCCATTTTTACTAATTTAATTAGCTTAGCTTTTGATTTTGATTTTGATTTTATAAAATAGGAAATAATAATAAAGGAAATATGAATTTATCACAAAATCGGCTAAGTGTTAAAATATAATATTTCAATGATTGAACGTTATAATGCACACGTTTTTTAATGTTAAATATAAAAATTAATTTAGTAATAATGTGTACTAATTAATTTATTTTCGATCTGATCTTAACTAAATTGAATAAACAAGATTTTCTCCATTGTTCTTCCAATAGTCGGAATGAACTTTGAAAGAGGCGATGTAGATCGATACCTTTTTTCATTTTCTGTGAATGATGGATGTTGATGTAAATAATAAAATAAATGTAAAACGGAAATCAATAAACTAATAAAAAAAAATAAACAATAATTTTACCTCAATTAAGGCAAGCGCATCATCATTAAATCTTGGTACGCATATGAAACTTGCAGACGAGATGCTTCTTGTGAAAGTAATTCAATATAATCAACTGATTCCAATGATAAATAAAAGTATAAAAAGTTAATTATCTAATTATTAAATAAATTAAGAAATTTGATATTAAAATGTAATATTATAATAATAGTTATAAACTTCTTGATTATTCAATTCTTTTTTTTTTTTTACCATTTAATGTAGAATAAAGAAAAATATAAAACTAAGAAATTCTCCTTGAGAGAAAAATAAGAATGATAATCACATGTGACCAAGAATGATTGTTAATTTTTTTAAAAAAATTATTGTAATATTTTTTAAATAAAAAAATAATTTGCTATACATTCTTCCATTAAAAAGATTAAAATAACAACAGAAAAGTGATAATTTGTTATAATAAAAGTAGCTTAATATATATTACTGATAATAATTATACAATTGTATAGCTATACACAATAATTCCAATGATCAAATAAAATAATAAAAATACAAAGGGAATTCAAAAAATATTCAATACTGCTATAAATTAAATGAATTAATAAAAAATCATCGATTCTTATTATGCATAAAATTATAATATTTCATATTTCATACCTTACTTAGTGAATCTTCGATTCTCGATGTCTTTAATCTTTTCCAGTTAAAATATAAAATTATAACATTAACGGTAAATTCGAATTCTAATAACAGTATAAATAAATAAATATATAAATAATTTAACTCACTTCATTTACTAAATTGACCAGTGTAAAATTTTAATTTTAATAAATATTTTTAGAGCGAGAAATTTTAAAAATATTTACTAAATTTTATACTCTCAAATTTCATGCATTGGTAAAATTATATTATCTCCTATTTGTTTTTTCTTTGCACATTATTATAAAATTGCAATTGTAAATGAATTACGTGATTTATATATCAGAATATGTAATATAAGTCACATACGAAACGCATATTAAATTAAGTGGCATATCACGAAGATGTTAGTACGCTAGTTGATCAACATTTAATTGCTAATTCGCCGATCATGTGCAGTCAAACTGGAATCTGCACGTGCCGCATAGCTAAGTCTATCAATTTTTTACTTATTAAATTATACTTTTTTTTTAAAAAAAAACTTTGAGATTAAGTTTATTTACCAATATATTCTAATATAAGATTATAAAGTTCAGAATTTCACAAAATAATTTTAAATACTGTCAATTTACAAAAGTTGGAATCTGTATGTGCCACATAGTTAAGTCTATTAATTTTTTATTTATTTAATTATACTTTTTTTTAAAAAAAAACTCTGGAATTAAATTCATTTACTAATGTATTCTAATATAAGATTATAAAGTTCAGAATTTCACAAAATAATTTTAAATACTGTCAATTTACAAAAGTTGGAATCTGTATGTGCCACATAGTTAAGTCTATTAATTTTTTATTTATTTAATTATACTTTTTTTTAAAAAAAAACTCTGGAATTAAATTCATTTACTAATGTATTCTAATATAAGATTATAAAGTTCAGAATTTTACAAAATAATTATAAATATTGTCAATTGTCAAAAATTATATGACTTTTAAGAAATTTTGTATTTTTTGAGTTTTTAATATTAAATAACTTCACAGAAACAGAATTTAAAAATTTAAAAATACTTGCCCACCCTTTAAATTATATATATAGAATACCTACAAGTTATTTATTTTTAAATTATTATGTATAAGATTTTTTTACATTAGACTGCACATGATCGGCGAATTAGCAATTAAGTATGTATTGATCAATTCAAAACTCAGAAAAATCATGTGATTAAGATATATATTAACCCAGCACATTAGTACCCGTAACTTTTCGCTGTATTACTTTTATAAAATCCACATATTTTTCTAATTATTAAAATTTTGATTTAACTCTATTTAGAATTATATATATATATATTATATTTTTTCTAATTATTAATGGATAGGATTTCACCTTTTGTACTACCGGTAGTACATTTAATAAAATTCACTAAGCACTCAAAATTCAATAAATTTGCATAATTTTTTATTCAAAGAATCTTTAAATGTTCCTTTATACATTAGCACAATTTTTATTTACATTAATTATAGAATTAACAAAATATAAAATTATAAANTCATGACATTATTTGTAAAAACGGGTGTACTACGTGTAGTACACTATTAAGGATCGTTTTGTGATCTACTGAGAAAAGATTATTAGCTGCGGATTTTAAAATTGATAGAATAGACATAGAAGAATGTATAAAAAAAATATTTACCCCGTACGAATTGGATTATACGTATTACGAATATGATTAGCCCAGCAATTTGAACACATGGCTTGTGGCATGGAACACTTGCAACCAGTAGTAGTACGTTTATGACAACTAATACAACGACGTTGAATACGCTTTCCTTTAAGCTGTGAAGATGAAGAATCATCTTTGATATTAATAAGATCATGTTCAATGTCATTTGAGTCCTTTCTTTTTCGTTTTTTGGTTCTATTACTAACAGTTTCATCTTCTGAATAGTAATCAAAAATTGAAATTACTAATTGCTTGCGAAAATCTACATGTTTCATATTTTTTTTTCCAGGAACAAATTGACAATATGCAGAATAGCTATTTGCTTCTGCAACAGAAAAATAAAAAGCCAAAATTCGATTTTCTGAACATTTTGTTGTGAGAACATCATGATAAGAAAGTGCATTATCACGTAAATTGTTGAGTATATCTATAGCCGATCGATACTCATTATATTCATCAAAAACAGCGGGCCTATGAAATTTAACATTACCATGACCCTTAATATACCTAGTTACTTCATTCTTAAGGTTTGTTGTGGAACAGCTGGCAAGGAGAACAATATTTTTACGATCACGAAGAGAGCACAAAGTAAGATCAACATCATCAAATTTTCCAACTCGGCTAATAAATGATCCATAATCACTTTCCAGGGCATCTGTGATATCACAAGGAATGTTTTTTGGCCAATATCGACATTTTTTTAATTGCAAGATAGAATATAAACCATGTTTATATAATGTAGTGCAAGCCTTTACACTACCAAACCATGAATCTGCAATGATTGTCCTTCCACTACTAAACCATGGTTCAGTTAATCGTAACATAGTTGCAATTGTTGCTGAATGTTCAGCAAATTTCTTTTTACTAGAATATTCCGGAGGCTCTACAGGATCTAATTGTAAAAATAAATTAGTTCGTGCATCTGCCATAGTTTTGAATTCACATCCAATTGGATGAGGTTTTCTTGGTATTTTTCGTTGAAATGGACCTTTATCAATTTTACCCATCCATTGACACATTGATTCATCAATGCAAAGTATACTTCCAGGTGTAATAGCTTTGGCAAGATTTTCATTAAATTCATTATGGAATTTTCGGGCAAAATAAAACGGATCATTATCATCTATTGGTGTATCCGTTAGTGTCAAAAATTTGACAATATTCCGAAAACGTCGATGTGACATATACTGACCAAATCCTAATGAAACTCCACCAGTTTTTTGTTCTATCGACCAATAATCACATATGTCAGCACATCGAACATATGTCATTATAGTTAAAATACCAATAAATTTCATAAACTCCATCCAAGTTAAATCTTTCCAATAACGTTCGCTTGCACGTGCACGGGTGTTTGTAGAAGGTAATACAGTTGACATTATATATCCTATAGGCAAAAAACGTTCAAAAAATTGTCTTGGTGTTGCATGTTCGATATCAGAAATATGAACAACTGTTACATTTGAATAAGATCGAAAAACTTTACGAGAATCGATAATTACGGCTGCGTCTGTCCACAAAAGTTCATTATTGTTATTGACGTTTACTTCTTCCTCTTCTTTTTCGCTTTCACTTGAAATATTAGTTTCTGGTTCACTGACTGGCTCCTCATGAATATTATCATTATTATTATTTAAATCATTGTTGGGTGTAGTAACAGCTACAAATTTCATACGGCCCGCGGAGACCTCGATTTCTACTTCTGGGTTAGCATCAAGACTTATTATCCAACGATTTACACCAGTTGCAGCTCGTAAAACAGTAGCAGAAAGTCTTTTTGTTTTCCACATATCTCCTGCAAGTGGGCGAGCAATTCTTTCACCTACAACAGTTCCCAAAATAGTTACTTTTGCTTCTTCCCTAATGTTCGGTGAAATTCGACCCATTTTTTTTTTAAAAAAAAAAGGTGAAAAAAGTTTTCAAAAAAAAAAAAAGGTTATACAAAGGTACTATAGGTTTGTATAATTACCGTATTACGAACTGCGGAGAAATTCCAGCTATTTCAATTAACCATTGTATATATTTTTTCAATTACACTTTTATTAAACGACTCATTTTTCGCTCAAAACCTCCTTTTTTCATGTGAGTTAAGGGGAAAAACGTCACAAGTCGATAATGAATTATTTATAATAAGTAATTAAAATCTGTTGTACGACATATTTATTACATTTACACTAAAAAAATCTACTAATTATGACGTTAAATACTTGCTTCTTTATTTGATTTGATCGACATCGCAAATATACCATTTTGAGTAGTGCCACAGATTAACTTTAGCCTCACATGAAATTCTCTATATAAAATATGTTCTGTAACCGGTGGTACGTAACAAGCCACTTATAATAAAGATAATTATAAAATGTGAAGTCAGGTGGCTTCTTCAATCGGCAGATATGGGGCTTCAAAAACTGTCACAATGTAGTACATTGTACTACCGGTAGTACAGTGAAATCCTATCCATTAAAAAAAAACATATTTGTATAATCTGATGATAATGCTTTTTCCTCATATTATAGTATTGCATTAATCTTAATATGATATCAAATAACTATAGAATATTTTGTTTGAATGATAATAATATTTATTATTTATTAATTAATGTAAAATTGTATATTATGATATTTTATATTTGTTCTTTCTTTTTTTGCTTTTTTGTTTATCTGATGTAATTATCATTTTTTTTCTTAGATTCTGAATCCAAGCCTTGCTTTTATAAGATCAGGCCACTAGAAATAATCAACAATAATTATATTGTTCATTTTTTTATTATGAAAAAAGTGAAATTTATTAAATATAAATCCTGTTAATAATATTATAGCATTTTATTTTATTGAATAATTTGATCTCTCAAAACAAGTATATGAGGAGTCAAATTTCCTTTTGCCATTTTTTTAAAAAAATTTTAAAAACAAAAAAAATTCCTAGTAATAATTCACAAAGATTACTTTTACCACCAAACTTCCAATCACCATCCTGACCACAGCATCTAGTGTTGCCACCAATACTGCCCTCACCAAGACAGAGGAGAAGAAGAGCAGGTCCTTATAATAGGACTATGTCCACCACCACTGAAGCGAAAAAAATGCTTTTATATGTAGCCATGATAGACTGACATAAAAAATATTCTGTGTCAAATGCAATTAATTCAATATGTCGGTCGATCATAGCTACATATAAAAGTATTTTTTCACCTATAAATTATCAAAAATGATACTAAGTAGCTGTATTCTAGAGAATATAGTGCATCTACTGTAAAATTGTAAGAGTTTTAGAGTAAAAATTGGATGAGTAATTAACGACTTTAAACTAAAATAATTATTTAATCACTCAATTTGCGTTCTAAAAATCTCAAAAATTTACAGTAGGAGTAATATATTCTTCAAAATAAGGTTACTTAGTATTATTTTGATGATTTATAAGCGAAAAAATACTTTTATATGTAGCTACAATTGACTAATATTTTTTAATAATTTTATTGCTCTTATTTAAAGTCAAATTCCAGTTTGTAACTTTAAATATGGTAATAATTAAAGATATTCTAAATAATAAAATTTACATCTTTTATTAAGATACCTTACAGCTCCAATTAATATATAATGATATAATTAAAATTATGGAACAAATTTTTATAAAATCAGAATTTTATTGAAAAATAATTTTTAAATGTAAATTTCACATGACTTTTATATAATATTTCGAAAGTATTAAACAGACTGATAAAAATTTCATCGCATAAACTGAAATTTCCATTAATTTTTACGTGACATATTTAAGGAAAAATTTGCAGGCAAATTTGCCTGGAATTGCTTACAGTTTAAGGGATAGTTTATTTAATATTTTCAATATTCGTATTCTTATATTTAACATAACAAAATAATAAACCATGCAATTTCCAATATGCAAACATTATTACTAAAAATAAAATATTATTTAAAATCTTTTTTAAAATATATAAAATTGAACTCCACATTCTTCGAAAACTTTGAAATGTTCATCACTTAAATTAAATAGTCGCGCATCTTTGGTACATTTTATAAAAATCTTTTTATTTCCTCCTCCTCCTCCTCCTTTGCACCACCCTTCAAAAAATTTTCTTAAACTATCGGCACTAAATACCCCCATACTAATTTTAATAGTTTCAAGTGATTTTGGTACATTTTCGGCCATTTTATATAATAATTCATCAGAATCAAATTCTTCTCTACAATCAGATGAAAATCTTCTTAATTCATTTAAATTATTAATTATTGCTATAACATGTTCAGGACTTAATTTATGCAATGTTAATTCGATAATATTTGGGCAATAATTTAAAATTGCTAAAATTGTATCTGTGGTATGTGAATTCAAATAAACCTTTCTTAATTTTGCATTGGCTGTTTCGAAAATTTTTATAATAAATTCTTGAGGATAACTATTTGATGCATATCTCGAATGTGAATAATGAAAACTACTTAATTGAGTAAATGATGAAGTCAAGGATAAACTATCCGGTTTATGCAATCCATAACAATCATTAATATAAAGTTCTTGAAGTGAAATAAATTGTTCAATTGGTGATTTCCTCTTGAAATAATTAAAATTTACTGATATTAAACGAAGACTCTTTAATGTTTCTTTTTGACTAATGATAGCCCAAACTAATGAATCATGATCTAGACGATCATCAGCAAAAATTGATAGCCATTCCAACCGTTTTTGAACACTAATAAGTTCTGCTAATAATTGCATTTGAGAATATGAGTTCGATTTCAATTCCAATTTCATATTTAAAATGTTATCACAAATTAATACTAATGATTCACATAATGGATGTTCATCATTTCTTATAATTAAAGTAAAATTTTTTAATTTCTTAAATACTTTCGGGGCATCAGGTAACTTGAGAATTGGACCAATTAAATAACAATAATCTCCCGTCATTTGAAAAGAATCCAAAAATGTACAACGATTAATTATTAATTTACATATCTCTTGAAATAATATTCTTGATTTGGTGATAGTAATTTCTTTATTATTATTATTATTTTTAGTATTTTCATCTAGACCAAGAATTTGTTGTGAATATATGGAAATAAACCTATATAAATTATTGATTCCAAATTTATGAGTGAATGATGGATAATCAAAAGTGGCTTGAGGTGGTGATAATGATAAATCAAATCCATTTTGAGTAAGTAAAAATCTAGCTCGAGTATCCATACATGATATAAAAGTTCGAATACATAATGCTTTCTTCTTTACTTTCTTAACATCCCAATAATCTTGGACCAAAGGTAATTCCCAAAGTATAGAAATAGTAACTTTACACCAGATTCGATTAACTAATAATGATGAATATAAATCTTGAGTTGAACCAACATTATTTAAAATCATAAACAATAATTCTGTGAAAATTTTTGTTGCCATTTTTGTTGCCCAAGAAATGATGAAAAAAAAACCATTTATAATATTTATGTAACTGTTTTGATGTAACCAAATTAATAATCAAAGTTACACAACAAACGGGTGAAATTGGTAAATAATACAGTATGCATTTAATTAATTAACATATCATTGTGGAGGATTGCACAATTTTTTATAAAAAACAATGTGATTGTACTTTGCTGCTCATTTTCTATTTTTTATTTTTTATTTATTTTTTATTTTTATTTATTTTTATTTTTTTATTTTTTTGTTTATTTTTATTTTTTTTAATTTTTAATTTTTTATTTGTTTTAAATTATATTCATTTGTTATTATTAAATTCATTAATTAGTTGTCATTATGTTTTCTCGATATCTAATTAAACATCCAATTAATTTATTATTATTAATCGAGAGATAGAGAGATAGAGAACGAAATTCTCTCCTCTTATAATAAGGTTTATTTAAATATTTTTATAGCAAATCTCTTCCTGTTAATTTCTTTCTTTTTCTTTTTCCTTCGTGTGAGAAAAAATATTTATATTGAATTCGAATCAAAATAAGTTTTATAATTGTAATTTATTTAATAAATTAATTTATACTTTAAAAATTAAGCTAAATTAGAGAAGAATATCAATTTTATTTAAAACAATAAATATTAATTCTCATTTAAAGATCAAGGTAATGTTCAAATTGATTTTAATAATTAGCAAAAATTCATATATAATTTAGGTGCAACTTATATATGTATATATTATACATATTTTAGAATCTCACCAATGTAAAGTATCGATTGTAAATATAATATAAAAAACTAATTTTAAAGGCCGAAAATATATCATTTGACATATTCTTTTGTCGTCTAGTGATCATAAAAAGATGAAATTTAGTCCATTAGATTCGCCTCATCAAGTTGCATCTAATGGTGAAAATTTTATGTCTCTAGGGTCAATAGAAGGCATATTTTTTACGGAAAGTCGGATTCTACATTGCTAATAAATAGATATACACAAAAATTATATGAGTTTTGCAGTTGATTCATGAATCACGAATTAGATTAAATTAAATTAATTAATGAATTTATTAATCAAATTGAATTGAATTTGGATAAGAATATGATCGAGAGTTTGAAGTCTTAAGTAACTTCATTTTAATCAATAAATATTATTGTTACAGCCGAGGTCATTAAATGTAAAATACAATAACAATTAGATTATTTTAAATTTTATTCATTATTAAATGTTCAAGTTTAAAAATTAAATTTTCGAAAATTATAAGCGAAAGAACCGGATCAAATTTATACATAATGTATCTAAATAAAATTATTTATTAATAAAGTCAAAAAAAATATATCATTTGGGCAACTCTTTTGAATTATAAAATTTAACGTCAAACCTTCAAGAATCATAAGAATCACTTGATTAATTTGTCATAATAATTAATATTTCGCAATAAATTTTTTACATTCTAATCAGATTAAAAGGAAGGAATTATTTTTTGAATCATATTGATGTAATTAAATCAATTATCAATAAATGCATAAAAATATTTAGTATTTCTAAATTGTAAATCTATAATGGTAATGGCTGATAATTTAAAAATTCAAGATATAAAATGCCCTGACCTAAACTCTTGTTCATTCTATAAAACACATCTCATAATTGTTAATTAGTTTTGCAGAATATGATTATAAAACATTACGCAACAAGGAATCCGACAAATAAAAGTTATTTTTTTTATCAATGAAAAATTTTTGATCCTAAATACATAGAAAAGTGTGACGTTTTACAAATTAATTTATTTTTATTTTTAAAAATTCATATTTTACAAACCTTTTGTATTATTTTTATTACTCAACAAGTAGTCTAAATCTAGATTGGGTGCTTTGTGCTTATGATATTTAATTTAATTTAAACAAAAAAAAATAAAAAAATTGAATTTTTAAAATATGTATAACCATATTTTCCAATATCCTTCTTTGAAAGATTATGTTTAAGAAATCTCCAATACTTATTAAAGGCACTCTTAGTTCTTGTCCAAAATATTAAAGAAGCAACTTCATGATGAATTTTTGGATAAATGTGTATACGTGCATAAGAAGATTTATATTCTTGATTTTGTCAAATAGAATTTATATTTTTTATAAAGTAACAAGTTAGAATAAAAAATTACAATACTGTCTTATAAAATTTATTATTTAGTGCAGATTATGAATAAAATCATTTTTTATCTTTTGTTCATTGCATTTTAGAAGAGAATTTTTTCTATCTACTTACTTATCTTCCTTGTAATATTATCTTCTAAAAACTTGAATATATACTGGCAGTAAAAACACCATCACATAATATTATGTAATGTTACAAAAAAAGATTATCATTATAAAATAAATAGGGCTGGGCTGGTAATAATGATAATTTAAATCCAATTTGAGTAAGTAAAGTTCTAGCTTAAAGAAATATAAACTCATATATATTACTTTCTTTTTCGACTTCTTATCATCCAGAAAAATTTCTGCATCAAAAGTTAAATTCCCAAAGTATAATTATAGTGACTTTACATCAAATTCAATTAACTAATAATAGTGAATATAAATCAAATTAATTAAACTTAAACAAAAAAAATGGCAAATAAAATTTTCACAAAAATATTGATTATAATTTTAAATAAAGAGATAGAAATTTTAAGAAAGAAAGAGAATTTAATGGCATTGAGCCAACGAGCCTTACCAAAATTGATACATCAAATTTTGACCACTCTTCTTTCAACGCATTTTTGAACTCATCTAAATTTTTTGGAAAATTTTTTTGTTTTTGAATATTGTCCTTTAACACCTTCCAAATATTCTCTATAGGGTTGAAGTCGGGTGAATTTGCTGGCCAGTCATAATTTTAATTTTTGTCTCAAACCAATTTGGGTTTTTTTTTTGCAGTATGGATTGGCGAATTATCTTGTTAGAACAGTAATTTCTTCCAATCTAACTCATGAGCTACATTATAAAATGGTAAAAGATGACTTTCTAAGATTTTTAGATAGGCATATCTGTATTAATTTTTTCATTTCTTTCTTTATATTCATCTCAAAGTACTAATGGACCCTTAATCCCTCCTACAAACTGACCCATACCATTACTGAACGTCTGCCACTTCTAAAAGTTGGTTCTAAGCACTCGACATCATATCTCTCTCCCGTATGTCGCCATACTCATAATTGTCTGCACATTTCATTATAAACCGATTTTTTTTTATTTTCTTTACACCAATTAATTCTTTTTTTCGCATTGTTTTCTGAAATAAATGGTTTTTTTTGCAACAATATTGGAATGAATTTCAGCATCGTATAATATTTTTAGCAATAGTTAAATTGTAATTTAGATTGATAATTTTGTGCAATAGTTCACGGCATTTTTGGAGGCTTCAGTTACAAGTTCATTTTTTTTCATTGCTGTTAAGGAAAAGTGGCCGTCCTGACTGTGGTAAACTTTCAATATTCCCAGTCTTCTTGTATTTGGCAATAAACTTACGTATTGTGGTTGGATCCCGTCCCCTTTTTTTTCAATTTGAACAGGATTTAAAGATTCTATATATGCAAGTATTTTTCCTTTATATTGGGTAGTTAACTGAGTATCAGTGGATGTCATTTTTGACTCTACAACTTTTATATGACATTTATAAAGGGGGAGAATCTCTTAAAATAATTTCAGAATTGTTACACAACCAAATCGGGCGTTACTTTCCGACGCAACTGTACATATTAAAAATTTGTGCTTATTGTCTTGATGCTACTCTATGATCGCTTTAATTTCTTAGATGCAAAATCACTGGAAATGTTTCAAAACTGTGTGCTGGATATCCAGCTCATATTTTATCAAATGGATTGATTGTTTATATTGGTGGAATGAAAATAAATAGAAGCAATAACAAAACAAAATCTTCAATCCTGTAAATAGGAATGCTGTACCACATAATTTTGAACAAAAATAATCTTAATAATAATTTATTTTACAAAAAAAAATTTACATGAATTATTTTAACCATGTATGAACTCTTTTTCTTTATTTTCATTTGGATTTTAATTTCGAAATTATTTCCAATCCTATTTTGGGAGCTGTCCAATCACGTGATCTAGTTAGGGTCCCAGTATCACCAGAACCATTTTCACTTCACATGATGTGCTTCAGGGTTAGGGTTAGGGTTTATCAGGGGTAGTGCATGTATTACACCCTTCGAATATCGATTTTTATTAAACATTCTGGGGACTTAGAATTTTTTACTTGTGGGTGAAAACAACATGTGAAATATTCTGATCACCCTCCAAACTATGGTCCAATCAAAATTTGCCCTTCAGTAAAAATCACGTGGGGTGAAAATGGTTCGGGTGATACTGGGGAGCAAAAGTTTCATTTTTGATAGATCAGGGGGTATTTTTTTGATATATCAAGATGCACATGAAAAATTGGTTATTTTTTTGATATGCCTATAATTGTTTATTTATAGATGCATCAAAAAAATAACTATTTTGTCACATGAAAAAATATATATCAAAAAAATAACCAAAGATCTATCAAAAACAAAATCTTTACTACTGGGGAAGCTAGGTTTAGATTGGCTTATAGAAATAGACTGGTCTTCTTATTGGCTCTAAATCATGTGATATGACACAGCCCCTATTTTGGGCAATTTGTCTTGTGAAAATTAACAATCACAAAGAACAAAAAGATTGCATTTATTAAAAATTCACAAATAATTATATAACCTTTTACACAACTATACGTAAATGGTAAAATAATGCTTACAATTTATACAACGATACTTTTGAATGGCAGAAGTTTCAGGGCTCTTTTTTTTTTGTTTATCTTAATCATACAAAAAAATGTACCCAGATCTTCATTGATTTTATTTATTGCATTTAAAATAAGCAAAGTCACTACTATTAGAGTTCTCATTATTGTCTGCATCCATTAGATGCTTAAATAATTCTTCGTTATATTTGAATACTGGCTCATCATTCTCAAAATTATAGTAGTATTTCAATTTCAAAGTTCTCTTCAAAATAAGTTTCGTCTAAACAATTTTTCAATAATTAATTCTTTACTAATTAGTACATAAATTAAATATATTTCATAAAATAAAGTATATTACATAAAAATGAAGTATTTGATTCTTGTCGTTCGCTGAAAATGCTACTCGTGACAAAGGAAACAAAGCTTTTTAAATTTTGATTGTGATTATTACTTGTGCGCCTATCACTTGTTGAGTAAACGGTATGGTTATTTTATCTTCTGAGCTACATATAATTAATTTTATAATTTTTTTATTTATTATTAGAGTATTTTTAATAAAAATATGACTACAAGATGGCGCACGGTAATTTGGTATTATCAAGATTCCTTGCAATTACTAAGAAATCTGCATTTCCAAATATATACTGATTAGGTAATCCTTTAAATTAAAAAAAGGTTTTTGTTGTTTCACAATATAGTTTGTGCGAACCACATCTTTTACCATTGATCAAAGAAACTGTATTTGTTAAAATAAGTATATACAATAAAATCCATTTAAGGATTAAGGACAGACTAATCCTGCAACAAACAACAAATGTCACCAGATTTCCTATGGAATAACACAAAATCTGTAACACCTAACAAATTATCAGTGAAACATCCCAACTTCCAAACCGGGAGTTTCACATTTACTCTAAATTTTCTCCGGTTGCACGGATTAATTAAAATATATATCGTGATTTGCGTTCAGATGAACAAATTAACTTTAAGTTAACAACTGAATTATAATTATGGCATATTGGGGAGTGAAATAAGACCTGAGTTGATTTAGAGGTTAGAATTATTTATATATTTATTATTTATTTATCTGTTATTATTTAATAATTAAATTATTTATATTACTATTTAAATTATATTAATTATATTATTATAATTATTTATATATTATTTATTTACTTATGCATGGGTCTATCGTAGAATTCATTTTGAATTACATCTGATGATATTGTATTCCATCATTTCTTAAAAATCGGCAATATAACAAATCAGTATAGTACGATTGTGCAATTAAGTATGCATGTATAGAAAATCACTTTGTACGATTTCATTGTTAAAATCATGCTAACTTGACTAACCAATCATTGACCCTAACCTTAACCCTAAATATTCTAACGTAATAAGATAACTTCAATCGTACAAAGTGATTTTATATACATACATACTAAATTGTTTGATGGGATAAATATTTTTCAAAAATTTATAAGTATTTAGAATTTAACTTAAATATATATTTATACAGTACAGTATACAAATAATAAAAATCTCAGTTCTTTTATACAGAGGAATTACTTAATGTGCTGTGCATCACCAATAATTTACCAATTTTAATAGCTCCCGAACCTTCACACTGTCATAATACCCGGACATTATTTAACATACCATAACATAACTAGTGTAGAAAAATGATTTGAAAATATATTTATGGGATAGTATGTCGAAATATATATTTATGGGATAGTATGTCGAAATTTAACCAGGGCATTATAAACCAGTTCCCTACGATGATATGTTAACCAAGAGATATTACTAGAAGTAATAATAGTTTTAGAAATAAAAATAACAAAATACTAATACCAAGGTGTTACCTTCGCTTAGTATAGATTGGTTTTTTTTTTATGATACAAGAAATTGTTTATTTAGTGTAATGTTAAATTTAATTTTGATAGTGTTGTACTTGTTTAACTAAAAATTTCTAAAGTTGCGAAATTTTGGTCAAACTCCGATTGATAAAGGGAATGGAATTTTGTATTTAATGATAAATATAAAAATTCATTGATATTTTTATCACTCTAAGCAATTTTCATTAAACGTACATATATTCTGATTCAAATTTTATTGATTTTTAAAAAAATAAACTATACCTTACATACTAATTTTTCTATAATTATTTTATTTTCTTCTAATTCATTTTTTACTTTTTCCACAGCTTCTTTTAATGTCTTGTTTTGTTTGCGTGATCTAAATATTTGATATCTATTAACAAATAGAAAATGACTAACGTATGCTCAGAATGCAATCAAGAATACGACGAAGAAGATAATTATCGTCTGTGGTGCATACCGTGCAACTCAACACGTTTAAAAAATGATTTTGATAACTGGACAAGTGGAAATGAATTGATAGATAAATTTATTCAGGAAACTCATCAAAATGCTGATTATTGGAAAGTTCTAGAATGGATACCTTATGACAGATTTCAAGATATTAAACAAATAGCAAAAGGTGGTTTTGGTACTATTTATTATGCTAATTGGGTTAATGGATATATTGAAAATTGGAGTATTGAAAATCAACAATGGGATAGAAGTGGTCAACGTGAAGTGGTATTAAAAAAGTTTAATGATGTTGTAGATATAAATGAAGATTTTTTAAATGAGGTAAAGTAACATTTAAATTAATATGGCATGGAATTTTATTTGAAAATATTCCATATATTAATTACAATTGAAAAAATATTGTTTAGATGGCAATTCTCACAAGAATGGGTGGGATATCATTTTCCCTTTATGGAATTACAAAAGATTCCGAAACTCACGAATATTTGATGGTTTTACGATATTTTAAAGGTGGAAATCTTAGAAATTATTTAAATAACAATTATAATAATATCGATTGGAATATTAAATTACTCTATTTAAAAGATTTAGCTCATGAATTTATAAAGATTCATAAATTAGATATAGTTCATCGTGATTTTCATCCTGGAAATATTATAAAATTAAGTTTGAACTCTGCAAATATAAGTATAACGGATTTCGGATTGAGTAAATTAATCACAAAAAACATAAAGAATACCAAAAAGAATACCATTTCTGGAGTATTACCATATATTGCTCCTGAAGTATTAAGTGGAGAAGAATATGCATATTCAAAGGCTGTTGATGTTTATTCATTTGCATTTGTTGCTTATGAATTAATTACTGGACTTCCCCCATATCATGATGTGTCGCATGATAAAAGTTTGGCATTTAAAATATGTAATGGATTTCGACCAAAAATTCCATTTCACACACCTAAATGGATTACACAAATAGTAATGCGATGTTGGGATGCTCGAATTACACATCGACCCACTTTTGAAGAATTAGAAAAAGAGTTGGATAAATACTGGAGTATTTATTATAAAGGAAATAGCGAAATTACAATTCAAATTAAAGAAGCTGAAGAATTTTCCAAAAATCAAACAATAGCTGATACAAAAAGAACTACAACTCCAATAAATTATAAAACACATCCACAAGCAATTTATACTAGTAGACTTCTCAATTTTTCAAATCTTCCAAAACCCAAAAATGAAGAAAATTTTGAAAAAAAACTTAAAGAATTAACTAAATCTATGTCCGATTTATGTCCTAGTAAGTTTATTTATTTTATATTATATTATTTTTATAATTAATTATATTAATTTATTTTTATGTCATTTAGGTAATTCTGATCTATTTATTTGATTGATTTAATTTAACATTATCCCTAGTGTTAAGATTTTACAATATCAAAAAAACTAATATTTATAGAGTATGAAATTCTTTATCCCATATTTATATTTTATATTTTAATAAACTTTCTTTTATGTCATAATATTGTGAAATATTATTAAATATTGTTTGATACAGCGTTAATTTCTTTTACTCCACCTTACTCACTGTACCTTTAGATCATTTTGAGTGTTATTGTGATATTGTTTATTATAAATTTATTATCTGTTTTGAGATAGGTAAGTTTAGATCGACTGATTTCTTGACCTGCTTGCAGATAGAGCATATTATTATTAAGTTGCGTGACACTTTGAGACTAATTTGTGAAATTGTTCAAAATACTCTGCACATTTGTGACAATATGACGAAAATTATGATTTAAATGATGCAATTTTTGCAAATTTTTTTTAAAAATAAATATGATCAGTTTTTTCGTCATCTGTAATTTACAAATATGTAAATTTTAGTTCTAATTTCAAATTCTCATACATTTATCTGCTAGCAGCTGTTTTTTGTTTCCATTAAAAATAAAAATTGAACACTGAACAAAATAAAGGCTCCAAATCCAATAAGAAAATTGATTAAAAGCTTTAGAGGACCGGTGAAGGGACAACCTTTCTGATGTTGATAATTCAACACTAAAAATAATAAATTAAAATAATTAAAATAAATTAATTATTAATATTTTAAGTTATATTTTTTTTTCTAATAAATAATAAATAAAAAATAAAGTAGAAGCTGAACCTCCGGAAAGTGTTATATTATTAATTAGCATTTAATGGACCACCAGTAGTGGTAGGAATGTTGCTTGGTGCTCTTTAAAGATTATAAAAAAATTTATTCGTTAAATTTTATTACTTAAATTATTAAATTAAATAAAGTTAAATTAGAAAAAAACTTACTGGGCAGCAAAAACAATAACAATAAGATAGCAAGAAAAGTGAATGTCTTTACGGTGAACTTCATTTTTATTTGATTTTTTATTCAACTATTTTAATATATATATCCATATTTACTTAAAAGTAATTATTATTTTTTTCCAAATTCGAGATAATTAAATAATTTTTGCCAGAAAGGTAATAAATTGAGGCCAGTATTTATTAGATTCACGAATATTTCTTGTCATTCGGTCTTTATTTATTTAAAAAAAACACTGTTTACTGATGGCAATCATACCAAAATTGGAAAGAAAACGATAGTTAAAATTCCGAAAACAATAGAAGCAAATATACCAAAATCGGAAAGAAAATGATAAAATAAAGATACCAAAATCGGAAAAAAATGTTAATCTCTTATAAATATTAGTTTTTCATAGATAATTATTATTTTTTTGAACGGTGCATCCCGTCTATAAAGTCTATAACCAAGAATTTTAACCCTAAAAATAAGGTCAACTTTAAAGAGGATTATCCATTTCGTTGTATATTAATAATTTCATTTTTTCGCAAACTTTACAGGCATTCGGTCTACTATCAGGATTGGCATCCCAAAGTTGTTTCATTAAGCTTGTATATTCATGTTTAATATATTCATAAATCTTTGGATATTAATAGACGAATAGAGAGTAATAATATACTATAGTTTGTCACAAATTAAATAAAATAATCAAATAAATGGACGGAACGAGGAAGAGGTAAAAATTCGAATGAAATTTTTAAACGAGCAGCTATAATATTTTTTTTTTCTTTTTTGCTAGTAAAATATTTAATTTTTCTGTTAATATAAAATTTTTTGCTTATAGATAACTTTTAAACACATAAAATGAAATCCCAAATAAAGAAGTGGCTGGCTGCGATGCACAAAATTTAAGTTCGAATCATGGAAAAAAATCAAATTGATCAAGAAACAAAATGTTCAGAAAAAATTTTAATATATTAAAAAGAGCAAAATAATTTTGAGTAGCACTATCAAATGAATGTGCAAAAAAATGAAGAACGCATGTTTGTCAAGCTGAAAAATGGTTCAATCTGATGCAAGACTTTTTTCCAAAGTGAAACCAAGTATATTCAATCAATTTGTAATGAAAATTGAGTTCGTCAGTTGTTTCCAATGACATTTATTTAAAAATTTTGTATGTGCAAATGAAGATTTTTTATAACTTCTGTGAATATGTATCCAATGCTAGGGCTTTGTGTAGATGTGCCATTTTTTTTTATAATATTTGCTATCTGCTTGTCGGAATCTAATTATAAATTATCATTCATTTAAAATATTTTCTATAAAGAGTTGTATAAAGAGTTGTTTGTGGGATGAAAAATGAATAAAGGGAAATGATCTTCATGTTGGTGAATTTTTGAGAAATGAAATTTTCCACTTTGAAATTTTTTGGTAAAAAGGTCCATAGCTATAGTGCCAAGTCGCTGTATCAAACCTGAAAGTTAGGAGGCGCATTTTATGATCAATTTGTTCTTTTGAAAATCATCTTTTCATTTTTTTGTAAATGGCTTTTATAAATGCGATTTTCATGGATTTTTAATAAAATAAAGTCATCGGCAAAAATTTTTATTTTTGTGCGATGTGATGTTTTTTCTTTATTCATTTTATAGATAGAACATATTAAAGAATTGAATATTAGATAAGAAAAATTTTTTAGATTAAAACTACAATACTAAGACTAAATTTAAAATAAACAAGCGGTCAGTTTCCTTATTTAGACGTTTTTGCGCCATATGCAAACTTAAAAAAGTTTCGTGCGTGAATCACAGTCCAAAAAAGTAAATAAGAAAATATATATATTAAGAGATAAAAATAGAATTATTCTTTTAAATTTTTTTAAATATTTATTATCTATTAATAATAATAATATTTCCAAATAAATACATTAGCTATTCAAAAAGGAAATCATATAAATGAGCCTTCATAAAATTTTATATATTAAAAAGTTTAAAATATAATTTTTTTGTGGTGTAAGTTACTAAGCCAATTGCTATATTAGTAAACTATCATAATATAAATCCATGATTAGATATTTTTTTTGGGAACAATGATTAATGATTATTAGACGTACGATTGGCTGTATTAAACATAATTAAATTTTAGTAATTAAGAAATTTAGTAGTTGTGCAAATAAGCTACGTTGCTTGTCCTTTTCAAACATGACATGAAACATTAGGTAAAACAGCTATTAATAAATACGGCACTACATAGATAATCGAATGTATAATTCTAAGACTGAATAATAAGAAACGATTCCATTCCATGTTTCTAATAAATACTGGCCTCAATTTTTCATTTCTTCTTTTCAAAATCAGTTAATTATCCCGAATTTGAAAACCAATAATTATTATTTTTAAATATAAAATAAAATAGTATTATAGCTTTGAATAAATAAATATAAAATCAAAATGAAGTTCACCGCAAAGACATTCATCTTTCTTGCTATCTTCTGTCTTATTTTTATTGCCGTTGATTCCCAGTAAGTTTTTTTTTAATTTAAGTTTATATGATTTAATAATTTAGGCAATAAAATTTAACAAATGAATAAATTTTTTTATAATCTTTGTAGGACAGCATCTAATACCACGTCACCGACATATAAAGGTCCATCAACTTCTGGAAGTTCACTATCTGCAGTAAATACTGCTACGTAAGTTTATTTTTTTTAATTATTATTAGAAAAAAAATATAAAATATTAATAATTAAAATAATTAATTAAAATAATTTAATTAAATCAGTAGTAGTTCTAAACCATCATCAGGCCTTCCATCTTATACACCCATTACTTATTATTACGGTGATTCCTCTTCCTCTTGTCCTCCAAAATTTTTCATCCCTTTTCTGATTGGGTTTGTAACAGGAATAGGTGTATTGGTCTTGATCTGTATCGCAATTTTTATTTTCCGTAAAAAAAGAGCTAATGTTGGTAATGTTGATATTCTTGAAATAGCTGGCAGAGACAGCAGAGAAGAAAGCAGATAAATGTTAGAAATTTTAAAATTAGAAATAAAAATTCACATATTTGTAAAATTATAGAAGATAAAAAAATTACATCTTTTAAATCATAATTTCCATATTATAACGAATTTTAATTTGCTGCCTAATCTTTACAAAACTATAATCGCAATGTAACGCATACTATTATTTTGATATATCTAAAGGCAATAAAATTATTTATCATTCTATAATTCAAGAAAATTAAATAAATTATATTATTTCAAGGATTAAAGATATTTCTTATATAATTTACTTAAATTTATTTTTTATATTATTCTTTAATTGATTGATCTATGTCCCAAGTGAAAGATTCGTGTAGCAAATGACATAAATCACAAGAAAAAATTCGGTTTTAAAAAATCCTTATGACTTTTCGAGTCAACAAAGTTGTTCCTTGTAAATTTTTATAAACAAATTCTATTTTCAGTCATAACTTTAACACTAACCATAACTAATATCGATCATTGTGGCGTTTGGAACTATGGTTTGTTTTAAATTTTTCTATTATTTGTTCATCTTATTTTTGCTATATTAACCATAAAAACTACTGTTATTTTTAAGGCATAAAAATTGAAACATAACTTACCTACACACAAAATTTTGTTCATTTTACAAAAATGTAATGTGCAAATTAATAATTCTGCAATGATTAAAATCAAGACTTGAAAAATAATTCCAGAATATCTGAATAAATAATATTACATAAAACATCTTATTTATAATTAATATGTTATGAATAAATTTTATTTATTCTTATTATTTTGATTAATAAATTTGAAAATACTTCGTAATAAATATATCAGATTATTTATTTTAATTAATTTGAAATGATTTCATTATTTTTATTATTTTGAAAAATGCTTAGTAGTAAAAATAAATATAAAAATGGATATACTATTAGATAACCTAACATAAAATAATTAAAAACATCTGAATAAATAATATTACATAAAACATCTTACTTATGATTGATTAAATAATGTTTTAAATAAATTGATCAATTTGAAAAATGTCAACTACTTTTGAAATTTTAGCATATATAAGTTCACAAAAGGGAACATTTGCATCTGGCATAGTTAATGGAATTGCTTTATACAAAATACTTAACAATGAAACAGTAGTATTATGAATAAGTACATCAAACATAAATAAATGGAAAAATATACAATATTAATTTAAAATTCAAACTTCCCTAACCTTGAACTCTTGTTCGTAAATAAAGTTTAAATTATAAAAAGGTAATTTTGTTTCAACTCAGCTCAGAAGGAGGCTTCTGACATAAATATTAAGTGCTTGTTTTGTTTGAATGAAAAACAAGAATGGCATTTTAGTACAGTCGAGTCTCTCTATAATCACACTTTTTACAAGAACCAACACCTATTAATGCTATGTAAAAAAAGTTTTATATAATCACTGAATTTTTTATAATCACATTAGTCACATGCTATAAGAACCTATACATATTAATACTATTTAAAAAAGTCCCTAGATATTCACAATTGTTTAGAATCACTTTTTTTTATTGGTCCCGATGATGTGATTATAAAGAGACTTGATTGTATGCATTTTTCTTGGCTTTAATAAATTGCTTCTCGACATCCCAAAGCTGTGCTGCAGTTACATTAGTTACAATAACATTATAACATTTAAAAGGGAATCTTCGTTAGTTGAAAAAAAATCTGAGACCTATTGCAGATGGGAGTGTTACCACAATTTATTATTTATATTTTTTATCATTATTCTATTTAAATATTTATAAACAAGCATACAACGTTTATTATGTTTAATGCACTAATAAAAAAGTTTAAATTTATATAATTCATATATAGTGGCACTCGAAAAATAATTAAAGCCATAGTGAAAAAAAAAAGTTTTATTTAACATCATCAATATCATATCTATGTGCATACCATACATTGAAGCATACCTAATCATATTTACCATAGCATTCTCACTATTTGCCAAAAGTGAGTTAAAAAAAACTATTTTTCAAGAAAAAGATAAAATAAATATGTATGGTATGTATAAAAATAGCCATTCATTCATTTTGTAACTGCTGCACCGCATGTATGTACATAAATTATGCACAACAACAATTAATCGAAAGAATGATGAGAATTCACCAGATGTACAATCATTATAATTTTTATGCAAAATATAATAAATGTTTATTTTTAGTGTTAAAATGTTCATAGACTATTTAAACTATCTAATAAAAAATTTTGCACTAAGCCATATTGACAAAAATAAATATGCCAATTTGTATATATCTTTCTTTCAGCCAAATTACTAAATCAATAAATCAGGGAAAAAATCTGCCAATATTATATATTGACATTTTTGATGTATTTTTTATTATCCATGGAAATTATTATTGCTATATCACTACCTTAATATTGACTAAGTTAAATTTTAAAGTAGAAATAGTAAGTAAATCAGGATTCGAAGATCATTTAATACTTTTTTTTTTTTGTTTTTCTAACGAATTGGAATTATAAAGTAGTGTTTACAAATTTTATTTTTGTGTAGATGCACAATGAATTTTACAATGATACTTTTTTCAATATAACAATGCAATGTTAATGAACAATTCTAAGTGAATTGTTAGATTTTTTATATAAAGTGCTTAAATTTTCTTTGTTACTCTCGATTTATTCTAAAACCGAATTGGAAAATTCTTTTTTTTTATAATCAGACAATAATGAATCCAAAAATTTTAATAATTCTTTTTTCAAGTTTGCTGACATTTACTTTTATCGTTGACGCGGATCAACTTAAAACTTGCACAAAAACTAAAACCTACTCTGAGACAACAACTTTAACTAAGTCCTGTGGAACTCTTATCCCTGGTCAAACGATCCCAGCTGAGGTGTGCCCAAGTGTCAAGAACAATAAAGAACAGGACTGCAAAGGTTTTATAAAAACAACAACTGTCACTTGTATACCTACTACTATGGAAACCATCGCTTGTCCCCCCATTATTCCCATTGAAGAATGTTGTAAAGAGGGAGGAAAAGGGCTTAACAATCTACGATTTATAGGAGGAGGTACTATAGGGGGCTTTTGTCCTTATACAGTAACTAATGCTGTGGACTGTTGTAAATGTTGTTATGAAGAAGGGTGTGATGCTTGGTCGTTTTCCCAGGATTATTGTAATATAATCTATGCTGGGTTTCAGTATTGTTCTGGAACTTTTGATCCTCAGTATCAAGATGTAAGTGATGGAATCATTGGTTGTCACAAATGTCGAGGAACAATCGGAGAATAATAGTGTAGACAATTTATTTATTATAATTGAACTTATTCCTATGTTTAACTATAATTTGAGACCTACATAGTAAACCTTCTTAGTTATAAATTTACCACCAATAATTGTATTAGAACAAATTTTTTATAATATCCTTATCCTCTAGGGCAAACATTAAATAATGTATTTCACTTTTTCCTTTTTTAAAATTACGTTCGCTATGCAAATCTTGTAACAGATAAATAAAAATATAAAATATTTGATAAAAAATGGTAAAAACTATAATGAATCCACATGCACTATGTGCTGTCAAAATTCAAAAAAGGAAGTTACATGTCAAAAATTTGATTAAAAAGAAATTTAATTGACGTTCGTATTTACACTAATAATAATAACAGATAAATATCAGATTAAATATCAATATAAAAATTTAATAATTCTTTAAATGCATCAAACACAATAATTGCTTTTAGATGTAGAACAAATATTTTATTTACCAGTTCAAAGCAATAGCCAAAAATCATAAATACATCCATCAGTATCTGAGTCCTCCTGTAAAGGAATCAATTTTAGCCAGCCAGCTTTCTGTGTTCACGAAAGTCGATAGCCACTCAAGAACCGTAATCTAGTGGTTTGCTTCAGTTCCAGCTGCAACATAATTCTCATGCTCCCTACCACAACCACCATATAACTCTCAAAATGCATGACCTCACCCTAAATTGATTCAACATCCTTTCAGCTGATTTCTTTTCTTCTTCCAACCCTCCCTTGTTCATTGGATGTTTATATGCACTCCATTCCTCATGATACTTCCAAAATTCACAAGGGGTTGAAGTAGAAAAAACCTGGTTTTTCTTAAATATTTTTTGATATTCATTGTGTGGTACGAGTAAAAGAAATTTTTTTTTGTCTGGATAGTTCCATATTTTTTAATTGTTCACAGAGATTTTGATATGGACGTACAAAGTTTAGGACCACCCCCGTGATTTACGTAATACGATTTTGTAGCTTCAAGTAACACAAATATATTTTTATTTATTTTATTTTATCATCAATAATGATTATCGCGAACTGTATTTTGTTTTATAGTTTCCCGTTTTTGCAAAATGGTTAAAAAAAAAGAGTTAACAAATTTCGAACGGAAAAAAATTATCAGTTTTTATTTTGCAGGTGACTCAAAAAGAACCATTTCAAAAAAAAACTGGGCATGGGAAGACCACTATTCATAATATTATAACTAAGTTTCGTGAAAAAAATACTATTTCCAATTGCTCCCAGAAGTGGACGACCAAAAAAATTAACTGAATGTGACATGTGCCATCTTAAGGCAGTTGTTTCTAAAATCGACATAAATCATCAGAACAGTTACATGAAAAATTTAACGAATGTAGTGGAAATGAAGTAAGTAATACCCTAAAGCGTACATTATATAAATGGGATATCATAGTCAAACAGCTCTTAGAAAACCTAATATACGTGAAACCAATAGAATAATTTGTTTAAATTGGACACGTGAAAGACAATCATGGACAATCAATTCATGTATGGCGACTTCCAAAAAAATGACATTAATTGCCTTGTTCTGACTGTAAAGTATGGTGGTGGAGGTGTCATGATGTGGGGGTATTTTTCTTGGTATGTATGGTGGTGGAGGTGTCATGATGTGGGGGTATTTTTCTTGGTATGAATTAGGTCCTTTAACAAGAATTGATGGGTGGATTAATAGCCTTTTCAACACCAGAGCCATCTGAATACATATTTGCAAGAGAGATTGTTCACGTCTCTTTGTTAATATTGTATAGCTTCTTTAAAGGTGAGAAATTAGAAGAGGATTTATCAATTATTTCGTTGACAGCTAAATTCAAAAATTCAAAAGTGATTTGATAAAACCTATTAAACAAGTAATGAGATGGATGACTATTCATTTAATATAGAATTTCAACTGGGTTCGTTTTGTGTTCTCTAATATAATTTTTAATAATAATTTAGCACATTTTGTGAAACTTTTTTTTTGCGTAAATTAACATTAATACCAGCCAAGGCATCAACTAGGTTTAATTTTAGGTTGTCTGGTCATGAAATTCCATCGCATTTATAGCAATCCGTAATTATTTTATTATTATGCATATAATATAAATAATATCTATTAATTTATACTTGTAAAGGATGAAGGATGAAGTGTAAACAAAAGAGAAAGTATAAATATGACTGTTGTTGGGAGTACAGTCGGGGTATTTGCAAATTTGCAGATCAATTCTAGAATGATCTACAACATACCTTGAAATTTGATTGGCGGTTGATAATTTTTTGAACAAGACATTTTTTATTGATCAGCGCCTCGAAACTATTATTAAAATATATATTTTCATATTTATAGTTTCAGAATCCGCGAGGATCCCCGAGACCTTATAAATTATTTTTTTTCACAAATAACCCTTAAAAATCATAATGAGTTCAAAACTAGAGGCCAAAGATAAATCTTGTATCATCGTTTTTCTTGCTAAAAATTATTCAAATAGCCAGTTAGTAGACCAGTTAAAAACATGCAAGACTGAAGAGAAACAAAAATGGCGACATGCTTCAGCTGATGCAGCAGTAAAAAAATTAACAGAGATAGCTAAGTATTTTCCTGAATTAACTTTATTACTTGACTCTTTGGAGAATTATTCTTTATGCGAAAAGCACTATAATAATATTGTTGCTAAAAGTTCTTTTATTAAACAATTAACAGAAACTGATAATTCGATTTTTTTAGATTTAAATAAAAATGATCGAAAAAAATTAAAAATTTCTACTAACNTGATTGGCGGTTGATAATTTTTTGAACAAGACATTTTTTATTGATCAGCGCCTCGAAACTATTATTAAAATATATATTTTCATATTTATAGTTTCAGAATCCGCGAGGATCCCCGAGACCTTATAAATTATTTTTTTTCACAAATAACCCTTAAAAATCATAATGAGTTCAAAACTAGAGGCCAAAGATAAATCTTGTATCATCGTTTTTCTTGCTAAAAATTATTCAAATAGCCAGTTAGTAGACCAGTTAAAAACATGCAAGACTGAAGAGAAACAAAAATGGCGACATGCTTCAGCTGATGCAGCAGTAAAAAAATTAACAGAGATAGCTAAGTATTTTCCTGAATTAACTTTATTACTTGACTCTTTGGAGAATTATTCTTTATGCGAAAAGCACTATAATAATATTGTTGCTAAAAGTTCTTTTATTAAACAATTAACAGAAACTGATAATTCGATTTTTTTAGATTTAAATAAAAATGATCGAAAAAAATTAAAAATTTCTACTAACGATGATGAATTTCAAGTTTTTAATTCAGATCCGTTTGAAAAAACTTCTGTTGATTTTGGGGTGCAAGTATCTTTGCTGGATCCAGCATATGAAATGCTTTTGAAAAAAACTAAAGAATTGGAATATCTCAATATGCAATTGTTATCTAAAAACGAAGTATTAAAAAGAAGATTAGACGAGCAATTTAAGTCAATTGAGGAACTGGAATATTTCAATCAGCAGTTGTTATCTGAAAACAAATTATTAAAAAGAAGATTAGGCGGGCGATTTACTGATCAAGAAGATCACATTAAATCAATAAAAACTTTTAAACGTGCGGTAGCGATCAATGCTATATATACACTCCCCTAGCAAAAGTATTTGTGGAATGATAAAATTTGAAAATAATTGCTAAAATTAAAAAGGTAATTGTGAGACAATGAGTGATCTAAAACGTACAAACTTTTTTTTATTAGATTCCCCTAAACTAAGGCTATCATATAATATCTTTTGTGATAAAATTGAACATCTGTATATGGAGATATTACGCTTCAAATAAAATTGACAAAAAATAATAAATTTATTCTTAGATCTATACCTATACCGCATTCGATGGGTATGAAAGATAGATACCAACTATCTTATATGAAATTGTAGCCAGAAATGATATCTACAACTTTAATTATTGACATTTTTCTCGGTACCTAATAAAAATTTTGACTTCAATTAGACGTGAATAAAAACGACCGAAATTTAATAAAATTTTAAAAAAATAAAAAAAATTCGAAAATAATTGTGACAATTGTTTATACGTGAAAAACTTGAATATTTATTAATGTAACAATAAATGTGCTTTTAAGTTACCTTGAAGCCTGAAATATGAAGCATCTTTTATAAAAATTTCAGCCTTATATATTGAAAATTGAGAGAATAATTCATGATTAAACTTTAGAGTATAATTTTGAAACATCCGATATTCAACTATTAATATTAAACTCAATTCTCAGTTTAAAAATCTGAAATTTTTACAGTAGATGCTCCACATGTTTAACTTTAACTGTACTTAGTATCATTTTTATTGTTGTGTTGGTGGATAAGGATGTTTTTATATGTGATTCCGATTGGTAATTATTTTCAGATTTTTTTTTTGATTTTTTAAAATGATCGACATGGATTTGAAGTATTTGAGAAATCGATAAAATTCAGAAATGATTGACAAAAGTTGTAACATATTAAANTATAAATTTCATATCTATCTAACTCTAAATGAAAGAATAATCGACATTCAAATAAAAGTAAAATTTTTAAGAAATTTATACTAAAAAATTGACCCATTCCGATTTTTTGAACCACTTTCATAACTATATTTGGACTACAAAGTAAACAGATTTGGAAGGTCATTAAATATATATGTTTAAATTTTGTATTTTTTGGTTAAATATTTATTGAGAAATTTATATTTTTTAATGTGCATTAAATTGTTGATCTTTGACAAAATTATAAAATTATATATACCACAAAAATAATTAAATTAAATAAACTAGATTGTGAAATAATTTCATTTTATTGCTATTATTGTATTAATAATTTATAATATTTACTAATTATTAATTAATTTTAAATTAAAAATGTCAAAACTTAGAGAATTAACTGATTTTGATAAAGGTGAAATTATTAGTCTTTGGATATTTCTAGAATTCTGGGACATCCAGAATCAACAGTTGCTTATATAATTAAAAAATATAAAGTAAATGGTACCACTTCCAATGCCCCTAGAACTGGAAGACCTACAGTACTAACTGAAACTGATAAAAGACAATTAGTAAGAATTGTTAAAGACAACAGAGCAGATTCAATTATAGAATTAACTGATAAATTTAATAGTTCTTTAGAAATAACAGTTAGTACTGATACTGTAAGGCGTGTTTTACATGAGTCAGGATACTATGGAAGAGTAGCTAAGAAAAAACCATTAATTTCAGAATCAAATTCAAAAAAAAGATTAAATTGGTGTAAAGAAAGAAAAAACTGGAATGATGAATGGGAAAAAATTATTTTTAGTGATGAATCACGTTTTGAAATATTCAAAAATGATTCTCAAAAATAGGTGTGGCATACAAAAGATGAAAAATATCATAAAGATTGTTTACAGCCTACTGTCAAACATTCAGATGGTGTTATGGTTTGGGGGTTTTTTACAAAATATAACAAAGGGCCTTTAGTTGTAGTTGAAGGTAGCATTAATGGTACAAAATATATAGAATTACTTAATCAATATCTTTTATCTTTTTTGAATGAAATTGGTTTTGATTATATTTATCAAGATGATAATGCCCCCTGTCATACTGCAAAAAAAGTCAAAGAATGGAAAGAATCAAAATCAATTAATAGCCTAATTTGGCCTGCACAAAGTCCTGATTTAAATCCAATTGAAAATTTATGGTCTGAATTAGATAGAAAAATAAGAAAACATGAGCAAAAACCAAAAAACAAGACAGAATTAATTAAAATATTACAAGAAGAATGGGATAATTTGGATACTAATTTTTTAATTAAATTAATTGATAGTATGCCACAAAGAATTAAAGGTGTAATTGAAAATAAAGGAAATCCAATAAATTATTGAATTAATATTATCTTTAGCTAATATTTAAAGAAAATTTCATATCTATTTTACAATAAAACCATGAGAAAATTTAATTTTATANAATGGGAAAAAATTATTTTTAGTGATGAATCACGTTTTGAAATATTCAAAAATGATTCTCAAAAATGGGTGTGGCGTACAAAAGATGAAAAATATCATAAAGATTGTTTACAGCCTACTGTCAAACATTCAGATGGTGTTATGGTTTGGGGGTTTTTTACAAAATATAACAAAGGGCCTTTAGTTGTAGTTGAAGGTAGCATTAATGGTACAAAATATATAGAATTACTTAATCAATATCTTTTATCTTTTTTGAATGAAATTGGTTTTGATTATATTTATCAAGATGATAATGCCCCCTGTCATACTGCAAAAAAAGTCAAAGAATGGAAAGAATCAAAATCAATTAATAGCCTAATTTGGCCTGCACAAAGTCCTGATTTAAATCCAATTGAAAATTTATGGTCTGAATTAGATAGAAAAATAAGAAAACATGAGCAAAAACCAAAAAACAAGACAGAATTAATTAAAATATTACAAGAAGAATGGGATAATTTGGATACTAATTTTTTAATTAAATTAATTGATAGTATGCCACAAAGAATTAAAGGTGTAATTGAAAATAAAGGAAATCCAATAAATTATTGAATTAATATTATCTTTAGCTAATATTTAAAGAAAATTTCATATCTATTTTACAATAAAACCATGAGAAAATTTAATTTTATAATATTTTTTATTTTTTCAAATTATTTAATTAATATGTAATAAAAGATTATAAAACATTGAATATATATAATTTAGAATGTACTAAATCTGTTTACTTAGAGGCCCAAATATAATTATAAAAGTGGTTCAAAAAATCAGGATGGATTAATTTTTTAGAATCAATTTTTTAAAAATTTTAATTGAATGACGATTATTCCTTTATTTAAAATTAGATAGATATGAAATTTATATATTATATGTATTTTGTCTTATTCTTTAAGGTTACTTATAAGCATTTTTTATATTTTATTATTAAAAACCTAACTTTAATATGTTACAACTTTTGTCAATCATTTCCGAATTTTATNTTATCGATTTCTCAAATACTTCAAATCCATGTCGATCATTTTAAAAAATCAAAAAAAAAATCTGAAAATAATTACCAATCGGAATCACATATAAAAACATCCTTATCCACCAACACAACAATAAAAATGATACTAAGTACAGTTAAAGTTAAACATGTGGAGCATCTACTGTAAAAATTTCAGATTTTTAAACTGAGAATTGAGTTTAATATTAATAGTTGAATATCGGATGTTTCAAAATTATACTCTAAAGTTTAATCGCGAATTATTCTCTCAATTTTCAATATATAAGGCTGAAATTTTTATAAAAGATGCTTCATATTTCAGGCTTCAAGGTAACTTAAAAGTACATTTATTGTTACATTAATAAATAATCAAGTTTTTCACGTATAAACAATCGTCACAATTATTTTCGAATTTTTTTTATTTTTTTAAAATTTTATTAAATTTCGGTCGTTTTTATTCACGTCTAATTGAAGTCAAAATATTTATTAGGTACCGAGAAAAACATCAATAATTAAAGTTGTAAATATCATTTCTGGCTACAATTTCAAAAAAGATAGTTGATATCTATCTTTAATACCCATCGAATGCAGTATAGGTATAGATCTAAGAATAAATTTATTATTTGAAGCGTAATATCTCCATGTACAGATGTTCAATTTTATCACAAAAGATATTATATGATAGCCTTAGTTTAGAGGAATCTAATAAAAAAAAGTTTGTACGTTTTAGATCACTTATTGTCTCACAATTACCTTTTTAATTTTAGCAATTATTTTCAAATTTTATCATTCCACAAATACTTTTGCTAGGGGAGTGTATAGCTGTAACCTACTGGCAGATAGAGTGTATTATTATTTGTTTGTGTGATGCAAACTGTGAGACTGATTTGAGAAATTGTTCAAAATGCTTTGCATTACTGTGACAATATATTGAATTATCATGTGAGTCACCTAAATTTGGTGAGACTGATTGGCGTAACTTTCATCTTGTTCTGTACAGAATGTGACAATATAATAATGATGATAATAAATGCATTAATGATGCTGATGATAATAATAACAGTTAATGTAAGATTAAATTTTTATAAATTTCTATTAATAAATTCATATTTATAAAATAATTTATTTGATATTGATTAAAAACGATTCAATATTTATTAAAATACTAAAAATTAATGATATTATATAATATTTGATCGACGAGCAGTGCAATAATTTGAAGTTTACTTTAATTTTAGCAAGCTTCTCTATGTTTCAATTGTCTTCGTTTGCTTCTTTAATAAACAATTTTGCAATAAATAAACATATTGAAGCGAGGCTCCATTGGTTAAAAAAACAATATAATATTTGATATTTGATAATTTCAATTTATAAATAAATTTTGAGATTTTTTTAATGAGCTCTCTTTTAATCAATTCATAAATGCTGTAATAGTATCATTTAGGGATTGTTTGTATCCTTTATTTCTTTTAAATACAATAAATTATAATTAATAATAATACAATATAATATACTTTTAAAGCACTTAACTAATACTTGGTATTGTATTATAGATCAAGTACATCAGGAAATTTAAAAAACTGTAAAATGTTATGAAAAATTATACGATCCGTTTTTAAAATTTCCTGTACTATTTTGCAGAGAGATTTTCTTTTGTGTTGGTAATCATATCTCAAAAAGGTTATTTGTGTTACAGAAATTTCTTAACTATTTGTATTTGTACATATACATATACATACATATTTTTTCTGTACAAAAAGGCAATCTCTGTATCATTATTGTACAAAATGGAATTTATTTAATCTGATAATATAATGCTGTAAGAAAAATTTTTTTTCAAAAAATTCTAAAGAAATTGAAGAATTGAATGAAAGAAGATAAAGAAACTAAAGAATTCGGAGAAATAGAAGAAATGGGAGAAACAGAAGAATTGGAAGAATCAAAAGAATTGGAAAAGTAGGACATATTATTACATTAAATGATATTTTCAAAATCATAATATATTGCTAATAAATTGCAATTATTAATAAACTAATCGATATAAATTATGTTACAGTTCGTGAGTAATTAATTCTATAATTATTTAAATCAATGTTTTAATATTATATAACAATTCTCTAATAAATAATAAACTAATCAATATAAATTATATTACAGCGAGTGAGTATTTAATTTTATAATTATTGAAATCAATGTTTTAATATTATATAACAATTCTCTAATCAATAATAAACTAATCAATATAAATTATATTACAGCGAGTGAGTATTTAATTTTATAATTATTGAAATCAATGTTTTAATATTATATAACAATTCTCTAATCAATAATAAACTAATCAATATAATTTATATTACAGTCCGTGAGTATTTAACTTTATAATTATTGAAATCAATGTTTTAATATTATATAACAATTCTCTAATCAATAATAAACTAATCAATATAAATTATATTACAGCGAGTGAGTATTTAATTTTATAATTATTGAAATCAATGTTTTAATAATATAACAATTCTCTAATCAATTATAAACTAATCAATATAAATTATATTACAGCGAGTGAGTATTTAATTTTATAATTATTGAAATCAATGTTTTAATATTATATAACAATCCTCTAATCAATAATAAACTAATCAATATAAATTATATTACAGTCAGTGAGTATTTAATTTTTTAATATTAAATCAATGTTTTAATATTATATATCAATTCTCTAATCAATAATAAACTAATCAATATAAATTATATTAATTATATTACAGTCCGTGAGTATTTAATTTTATTATTATTTAAATCAATTTTTTAATATTATTTCAATTCTCTAATTAATAATAAACTAATCAATATAAATTATATTACAGTTAGTTAGCATTTAATTTTATTATTATTTAAATCAATTTTTTAATATTATAAATCAATTCTCTAATCAATAATAAACTAATCAATATAAACATATCAATAATAAACTAATCAATATAAATTATATTAATTATATTACAGTTCGTGAGTATTTAATTTTATTACTATTTAAATAATATTTTGATATTATATATCAACTCTCTAATCAATAATAAACTAATCAATATTAATTATATTAATTATTTTACAGTTAGTGAGTATTTAATTTTTTAATTTTTTATTTATTGAAATCAATGTTTTAATATTATATGCCAATTCTCTAATTAATAATAAAATAATCAATATAAATTATATTAATTATATTACAGTCCGTGAGTATTTAATTTTATAATTATTTAAATCAATGTTTTAATATTATATCAATTCTCTAATCAATAATAAACTAATCAATATAAAATATATTAATTATATTACAGTTAGTGAGTATTTAATTTTTTAATTTTTTAATTTTTTAAATCAATGTTTTAATATTATATATCAATTCTCTAATCAATAATAAACTAATCAATATAAATTATATTACAGCGAGTGAGTATTTGATTTTATTATTATTTAAATCAATGTTTTAATATTATGTCAATTCTCTAATTAATAATAAACTAATCAATATAAATTATATTACAGTTAGTGAGTATTTAATTTTATTATTATTTAAATCAATTTTTTAATATTATAAATCAATTCTCTAATCAATAATAAACCAATCAATATAAATATATCAATTCTCTAATCAATAATAAACTAATCAATATAAATTATATTACAGTTCGTGAGTATTTAATTTCATTATTATTTAAATAATGTTTTGATATTATATATCAATTCTCTAATCAATAATAAACTAATCAATATTAATTATATTAATTATTTTACAGTCAGTGAGTATTTAATTTTTTTAATTATCTAAATCAATGTTTTAATAATATATATCAACTCTCTAATCAATAATAAACTAATCAATATAAATTATATTACAGTTAGTGAGTATTTAATTTTATTATTATTTAAATCAATGTTTTAATATTATGTATCAATAATACAATAATAAACTAATCAATATGAATTATTAAAGTTCGTGAGTATTTAATTTTATTATTATCTAAATAATGTTTTAATATTATATATCAATTCTCTAATCAATAATAAACTAATCAATATAAATTATATCAATTATATTACAGTTAGTGAGTATTTAATTTTTTAATTATTTAAATCAATGTTTTAATATTATATAACAATTCTCTAATCAATAATAAACTAATCAATATAAATTATATCACAGTTAGTGAGTATTTAATTTTTTAATTATTTAAATCAATGTTTTAAATTATATTAATTATATTAATTATATTACAGTCCGTGAGTATTTAATTTTATAATTATTTAAATCAATCAATAATAAACTAATCAATATAAATTATATTACAGTCGGTGAGTATTTAATTTTTTAATATTAAATCAATGTTTTAATATTATATATCAATTCTCTAATCAATAATAAATTAATCAATATAAATTATATTAATTATATTACAGTTGGTGAGTATTTAATTGTATTATTATTTCAATTCTCTAATCAATAATAAACTAATCAATATAAATTATATTACAGTTAGTGAGTATTTAATTTTATTAAAATCAATGTTTTAATATTATATATCAATTCTCTAATCAATAATAAACTATTCATCTTACAGTTTGTGAGTATTAATATTATATATCAGTTCTCTAATCAATAATAAACTAATCAATATAAATATATCAATTCTCTAATCAATAATAAACTAATCAATATAAATTAATTAATTATATTACAGCGAGTGAGTAGTTAATTTTATAATTATTTAAATCAATGTTTTAATATTATATATCAATTCTCTAATCAATGATAAACTAATCAATATAAATTATATTAATTATATTACAGTTAGTGAGTATTTAATTTTTGAATTATTTAAATTAATGTTTTAATATTATATATCAATTATCTAATCAATAATAAACTAATCAATATAAATTATATTTCAGCGAGTGACTATTTAAATTTATTATTATTTAAATCAATGTTTTAATATTATATATCAATTCTCTAATCAATAATAAACTAATCAATATAAATTATATTACAGTCGGTGAGTATTTAATTTTTCAATATTAAATCAATATTTTAATATTATATCAATTCTCTAATCAATAATAAACTAATCAATATAAATTATATTAATTATATTACAGCGAGTGAGTATTTAATTTTTTAATTTTTTATTTATTAAAATCAATGTTTTAATATTATATGCCAATTCTCTAATCAATAATAAAATAATCAATATAAATTATATTAATTATATTACAGTTAGTGAGTATTTAATTTTAATAAAATCAATGTTTTAATATTATATATCAATTCTCTAATCAATAATAAACTAAGCAATATAAATTATGTTAATAATATCACAGTTAGTGAGTATTTAATTTTTTATTTATTGAAATCAATGTTTTAATATTATATGTCAATTCTCTAATCAATTAATATAAATTATATTAATTATATTATATTACAGTTAGTGAGTATTTAATTTTAATAAAATCAATGTTTTAATATTATATATCAATTCTCTAATCAATAATAAACTAAGCAATATAAATTATGTTAATAATATCACAGTTAGTGAGTATTTAATTTTTTATTTATTGAAATCAATGTTTTAATATTATATGTCAATTCTCTAATCAATTAATATAAATTATATTAATTATATTATATTACAGTTAGTGAGTATTTAATTTTAATAAAATCAATGTTTTAATATTATATATCAATTCTCTAATCAATAATAAACTAATCAATATAAATTATATTAATTATATTACAGCGAGTGAGTATTTGATTTTATTATTATTTAAATCAATGTTTTAATATTATATCAATTCTCTAATCAATAATAAACTAATCAATATAAATTATGTTAATAATATCACAGTTAGTGAGTATTTAATTTTTTATTTATTGAAATCAATGTTTTAATATTATATGTCAATTCTCTAATCAATTAATATAAATTATATTAATTATATTATATTACAGTTAGTGAGTATTTAATTTTATAATTATTGAAATCAATGTTTTAATATTATATAACGATTCTTTTATCAATAATAAACTAATCAATATAAATTATATTACAGTCCGTGAGTATTTAATTTTAATTATTTAAATCAATATTTTAATATTATATATCATTTCTCTAATCAATAATAAACTAATCAATATAAATTATATTACAGTTCGTGAGTATTTAATTTCATAATTATTTAAATAATGTTTTAATATTATATATCAATTCTCTAATCAATAATAAACTAACCAATATAAATTATATTAATTATTTTACAGTTAGTGAGTGTTTAATTTTTTAATATTTAAATCAATGTATTGATATTATATATCAATTTTCTAATCAATAATAAACTAATCAATATAAATTAAATTAATTATATTACAGTTGGTGAGTATTTAATTTAAATCAATGTTTTAATATTATATATATTATATAACAATCCTCTAATCAATATAAATTATATTACAGTTAGTGAGTATTAGTATTTAATTTTATGATTATTTAAATCAATGTTTAAATATTATATATAAATTATCTAATCAGTCATAAACTAATCAATATAAATTATATTAATTATATTACAGTTCGTGAGTATTTAATTTTATAATTATTTAAATCAATGCTTTAATATTATATCAATTCTCTAATCAATGATAAACTAACCAATATAAATTATATTAATTATTACAGCGAGTGAGTATTTAATTTTATAATTATTTAAATCAATGCTTTAATATTATATCAATTCTCTAATCAATAATAAACTAATCAATATAAATTATATAAATTATATTACAGATCGTGAGTATTTAATTTTATTATTATTTAAATCAATGTTTTACCATGTAATTTTATCTTTACAAATTAATTGAGACCGCGTCGGTCAAATTAAAAAAAAAAAAATCAATTATACATCAATTCTCTAATCAATAATAAACTAATCAATATAAATTATATTATTTATATTACAGTTCGTGAGTATTTGATTTTTTAATTTTTTAATTTTTAAATCAATGTTTTAATATTATATCAATTATCTAATCAATAATAAACTAATCAATATAAATTATATTAATTATATTACAGCGAGTGAGTATTTAATTTTATGATTATTTAAATCAATGTTTTAATATTATATCAATTCTCTAATCAATAATAAACTAATCAATATTAATTATATTAATTATTTTACAGTTAGTGAGTATTTAATTTTTTAATTTTTTATTTATTGAAATCAATATTTTAATATTATATATCAATTCTCTAATCAATAATAAACTAATCAATATAAATTATATTAATTATATTACAGTTCGTGAGTATCTAATTTTATAATTATTTAAATCAATGTTTCAATATTATATCAATTCTCTAATCTATAATAAACTAATCAATATAAATTATATTACAGCGAGTGAGTATTTAATTTTAGTATTACTTAAATCAATGTTTTAATATTATATATCAATTCTCTAATCAATAATAAACTAATTAATATAAATTATATTAATTATTTTACAGTTAGTGAGTATTTAATTTTTATAATTATTTAAATCAATGTTTTAATATCAATGTTTTAATATTATATCAATTCTCTAATCAATAATAAATTAATCAATATAAATTGTATAAATTATATTACAGTTAGTGAGTATTTAATTTTTAATTATTTAAATCAATGTTTTAATATTATATATCATTTCTCTAATCAATAATAAACTAATCAATATAAATTATATTACAGCGAGTGAGTATTTAATATTATTATTATTTAAATCAATGTTTTAATATTATATATCAATTCTCTAATCAATAATAAACTAATCAATATAAATTATATTACAGCGAGTGAGTATTTAATATTATTATTATTTAAATCAATGTTTTAATATTATATATCAATTCTCTAATCAATAATAAACAAATCAATACAAATTATATTAATTATATTACAGCGAGTAAATATTTAATTTTATAATTATTTAAATTAATGTTTTAATATTATATCAATTCTCTAATCAATAATAAACTAATCAATATAAATTATATTAATTATATTGCAGTTGGTGAGTATTTAATTGTATTATTATTTAAATCAATGTTTTAATATTATATGTCAATTATCTAATCAATTAATATAAATTATATTAATTATATTATATTACAGTCTGTGAGTATTTAATTTTTTTATAATTATTTAAATCAATGTTTTAATATAATATCAATTCTCTAATCAATATTAAACTAATCAATATAAATTATATAAATTATATTACAGCGAGTGAGTATTTAATTTTATTATTATTTAAATTAATGTTTAAATATTATATATCAATTCTCTAATCAATAATAAACTAATCAATATAAATTATATAAATTATATTACAGTTCGTGAGTATTTAATTTTATTATTATTTAAATTAATGTTTAAATATTATACACTCCCCTAGCAAAAGTATTTGTGGAATGATAAAATTTGAAAATAATTGCTAAAATTAAAAAGGTAATTGTGAGACAATGAGTGATCTAAAACGTACAAACTTTTTTTTATTAGATTCCCCTAAACTAAAGCTATCATATAATATCTTTTGTGATAAAATTGAACATCTGTACATGGAGATATTACGCTTCAAATAAAATTGACAAAAAATAATAAATTTATTCTTAGATCTATACCTATACCGCATTCGATGGGTATTTAAGATAGATACCAACTATCTTAAATGCAATTGTAGCCAGAAATGATATCTACAACTTTAATTATTGACGTTTTTCTCGGTACCTAATAAAAAGTTTGACTTCAATTAGATGTGAATAAAAACGACCGAAATTTAATAAAATTTTAAAAAAATAAAAAAAATTCGAAAATAATTGTGACGATTGTTTATACGTGAAAAACTTGATTATTTATTAATGCAACAATAAATGTACTTTTAAGTTACCTTGAATCCTGAAATATGAAGCATCTTTTATAAAAATTTCAGCCTTATATATTGAAAATTGAGAGAATAATTCGTGATTAAACTTTAGAGTATAATTTTGAAACATCCAATATTCAACTATTAATATTAAACTCAATTCTCAGTTTAAAAATCTGAAATTTTTACAATAGATGCTCCACATGTTAATCATTAACTTTACTTAGTATCATTTTTATTGTTGTGTTGGTGGATAAGGATGTTTTTATATGTGATTCCGATTGGTAATTATTTTCAGATTTTTTTTTGATTTTTTAAAATGATCGACATGGATTTGAAGTATTTGAGAAATTGATAAAATTCGGAAATGATTGACAAAAGTTATAACATATAAAAGTTAGGTTTTTAATAATAAAATATAAAAAATGCTTATAAATAACCTTAAAGAATAAGACAAAATACATATAATATATAAATTTCATATCTATCTAATTTCAAATAAAGGAATAATCGTCATTCAAAGTAAAATTTTTAAAAAATTGATTCTAAAAAATTAATCCATCCTGATTTTTTGAACCACTTTTATAATTATATTTGAGCCTCTAAGTAAATAGATTTAGTACATTCTAAATTATATATATTCAATGTTTTATAATCTTTTATTACATATTAATTAAATAATTTGAAAAAATAAAAAATATTATAAAATTAAATTTTCTTATGGTTTTATTGTAAAATAGATATGAAATTTTCTTTAAATATTAGCAAAAGATAATATTAATTTAATAATTTATTGGATTTCCTTTATTTTCAATTACACCTTTAATTCTTTGTGGCATACTATCAATTAATTTAATTAAAAAATTGGTATCCAAATTATCCCATTCTTCTTGTAATATTTTAATTAATTCTGTCTTGTTTTTTGGTTTTTGCTCATGTTTTCTTATTTTTCTATCTAATTCAGACCATAAATTTTCAATTGGATTTAAATCAGGACTTTGTGCAGGCCAAATTAGGCTATTAATTGATTTTGATTCTTTCCATTCTTTGANCAATGTTTTATAATCTTTTATTACATATTAATTAAATAATTTGAAAAAATAAAAAATATTATAAAATTAAATTTTCTTATGGTTTTATTGTAAAATAGATATGAAATTTTCTTTAAATATTAGCAAAAGATAATATTAATTTAATAATTTATTGGATTTCCTTTATTTTCAATTACACCTTTAATTCTTTGTGGCATACTATCAATTAATTTAATTAAAAAATTGGTATCCAAATTATCCCATTCTTCTTGTAATATTTTAATTAATTCTGTCTTGTTTTTTGGTTTTTGCTCATGTTTTCTTATTTTTCTATCTAATTCAGACCATAAATTTTCAATTGGATTTAAATCAGGACTTTGTGCAGGCCAAATTAGGCTATTAATTGATTTTGATTCTTTCCATTCTTTGACTTTTTTTGCAGTATGACAGGGAGCATTATCATCTTGATAAATATAATCAAAACCAATTTCATTCAAAAAAGATAAAAGATATTGATTAAGTAATTCTATATATTTTGTGCCATTAATGCTACCTTCAACTACAACTAAAGGCCCTTTGTTATATTTTGTAAAAAACCCCCAAACTATAACACCATCTGAATGTTTAACAGTAGGCTGTAAACAATCATTATGATATTTTTCATCTTTTGTACGCCACACCCATTTTTGAGAATCATTTTTGAATATTTCAAAACGTGATTCATCACTAAAAATAATTTTTTCCCATTCATCATTCCAGTTTTTTCTTTCTTTACACCAATTTAATCTTTTTTTTGAATTTGATTCTGAAATTAATGGTTTTTTCTTAGCTACTCTTCCATAATATCCTGACTCATGTAAAACACGCCTTACAGTATCAGTACTAACTGTTATTTCTAAAGAACTATTAAATTTATCAGTTAATTCTATAATTGAATCTGCTCTGTTGTCTTTAACAATTCTTACTAATTGTCTTTTATCAGTTTCAGTTAGTACTGTAGGTCTTCCAGTTCTAGGGGTATTGGAAGTGGTACCATTTACTTTATATTTTTTAATTATATAAGCAACTGTTGATTCTGGATGTCCCAGAATTCTAGAAATATCACTATTGCTGTGGTTTCCTTTCCAAAGACCAATAATTTCACCTTTATCAAAATCAGTTAATTCTCTAAGTTTTGGCATTTTTAATTTAAAATTAATTAATAATTAGTAAATATTATAAATTATTAATACAATAATAACAATAAAATGAAATTATTTCACAATCTAGTTTATTTAATTTAATTATTTTTGTGGTATATATAATTTTATAATTTTGTCAAAGATCAACAATTTAATGTACATTAAAAAAATATAAATTTCTCAATAAATATTTAACCAAAAAATACAAAATTTAAACATATATATTTAATGACCTTCCAAATCTGTTTACTTTGTAGTCCAAATATAGTTATGAAAGTGGTTCAAAAAATCGGAATGGGTCAATTTTTTAGCATAAATTTCTTAAAAATTTTACTTTTATTTGAATGTCGATTATTCTTTCATTTAGAGTTAGATAGATATGAAATTTATATATTATGTGTATTTTGTCTTATTCGTTAAGGTTACTTATAAGCATTTTTTATATTTTATTATTAAAAACCTAACTTTAATATGTTACAACTTTTGTCAATCATTTCCGAATTTTATCAATTTCTTAAATACTTCAAATCCATGTCGATCATTTTAAAAAATCAAAAAAAAAATCTGAAAATAATTACCAATCGGAATTACATATAAAAACATCCTTATCCACCAACACAATAAAAATGGTATTAAGTACAGTTAAAGTTTAACATGTGGAGCATCTACTGTAAAAATTTCAGATTTTTAAACTGAGAATTGAGTTTAATATTAATAGTTGAATATTGGATGTTTCAAAATTATACTCTAAAGTTTAATCACGAATTATTCTCTCAATTTTCAATATATAAGGCTGAAATATTTATAAAAGATGCTTCATATTTCAGGCTTCAAGGTAACTTAAAAGCACATTTATTGTTGCATTAATAAATAATCAAGTTTTTCACGTATAAACAATCGTCACAATTATTTTCGAATTTTTTTTATTTTTTTAAAATTTTATTAAATTTCGGTNTATATCAATTCTCTAATCAATAATAAACTAATCAATATAAATTATATTAATTATATTACAGTCAGTGAGTATTTAATTTTTTAATATTAAATCAATGTTTTAATATTATATGTCAATTATCTAATCAATGATAAACTAATCAATATAAATTATATTTTATTATATTATATTACAGTCTGTGAGTATTTAATTTTTTTATAATTATTTAAATCAATGTTTTAATATTATATCAATTCTCTAATCAATAATAAACTAATCAATATAAATTATATTACAGCGAGTGAGTATTTAATTTTATTATTATTTAAATCAATGTTTAAATATTATATATCAATTCTCTAATCAATAATAAACTAATTAATATGAATTATATTAATTATATTATAGCGAGTGAGTACTTAATTTTATAATTATTTAAATCAATGTTTTAATATTATATCAGTTCTCTAATCAATATTAATCAATATAAATTATATTACAGTTTGTGAGTATTTAATTTTTTAAATATTTAAATCAATGTTTTAATATTATATATAATTTCTCTAATCAATAATAAACTAATCAATATAAATTATATTACAGCGAGTGAGTATTTAATATTATTATTATTTAAATCAATGTTTTAATATTATATATCAATTCTCTAATCAATAATAAACTAATCAATATAAATTATATTACAGTGAGTGAGTATTTAATTTTATTATTATTTAAATCAATGTTTTAATATTATATCAATTCTCTAATCAAAAATAAACTAATCAATATAAATTATATTATAGCGAGTATTTAATTTTATTATTATTTAAATCAATGTTTTAATATTATATATCAATTCTCTAATCAACTATGCTCCGGACAATAATAAACTAATAAATATAAATTATATTAATTATACCACAGCGAGTGAGTATTTAATTTTATTATTATTTAAATCAATGTTTTAATATTATATCAATTCTCTAATCAATAATATTAATTATATTACAGCCCGTGAGTATTTAATTTTATTATTATTTAAATCAATGTTTTAATATTATATATCAATTCTCTAATCGATAATAAACTAATCAATATAAATTATATCAATTATTTTACAGTTAGTGAGTATTTAATTTTTTAATTATTTAAATCAATGTTTTAATATTATATCAATACTCTGACCAATAATAAACTAATCAATATAAATTATATTAATTATATTACAGTTCGTGAGTATTGAATTTTATAATTATTTAAATCAATGTTTTAATATTAATAATAAACTAATCAATATAAATTATATTAATTATATTACAGTTAGTGAGTATTTAATTTTTTAATTATTTAAATCAATGTTTTAATATTATATATCAATTCTCTAATCAATGATAAACTAATCAATATACATTATATTACAGTTTGTGAGTATTTAATTTTATAATTATTGAAATCAATGTTTTAATATTATATATCAATTCTCTAATCAGTAATAAACTAATCAATATAAATTATATTACAGTTCGTGAGTATTTAATTTTTTTATTATTTAAATCAATGTTTTAATATTATATTAATTCTCTAATCAAAAATAAACTAATCAATGTAAATTATATTACAGCGAGTATTTAATTTTATTATTATTTAAATCAATGTTTTAATATTATATATCAATTCTCTAATCAACTATGCTCCGGACAATAATAAACTAATAAATATAAATTATATTAATTATACCACTGCGAGTGAGTATTTAATTTTATTATTATTTAAATCAATGTTTTAATATTATATCAATACTCTGACCAATAATAAACTAATCAATATAAATTATATTACAGTCGGTGAGTATTTAATTTTATAATTATTGAAATCAATGTTTTAATATTATATATCAATTCTCTAATCAACTATGCTCCGGACAATAATAAACTAATAAATATAAATTATATTAATTATACCACAGCGAGTGAGTATTTAATTTTATTATTATTTAAATCAATGTTTTTATATTATATCAATTCTCTAATCAATAATATTAATTATATTACAGTCCGTGAGTAGTTAATTTTATTATTAGTTAAATCAATGTTTTAATATCAATTCTCTAATCGATAATAAACTAATCAATATTAATTATATCATAGTTAGTGAGTATTTAATTTTATTATTATTTAAATAATGTTTTAATATTATATATCAATTCTCTAATCAATATCAATAATAAACTAATCAATATAAATTATATTAATTATATTACAGTTAGTGAGTATTTAATTTTTTAATTATTTAAATCAATGTTTTAATATTATATATCAATTCTCTAATCAATAATAAACTAATCAATATAAATTATATTACAGTTTGTGAGTATTTAATTTTATAATTATTTAAATCAATGTTTTAATATTATATCAATTATATTAATTATATTACAGTCCGTGAGTATTTAATTTTATAATTATTTAAATCAATCAATAATAAACTAATCAATATAAATTATATTACAGTCGGTGAGTATTTAATTTTTTAATTATTTAAATCAATGTTTTAAATTATATTAATTATATTAATTATATTACAGTTCGTGAGTATTTAATTTTTTAATTATTTAAATCAATGTTTTAATATTATATCAATACTCTGACCAATAATAAACTAATCAATATAAATTATATTACAGTTCGTGAGTATTTAATTTTATTATTATTTAAATCAATGTTTAATATTATATATCAATTCTCTAATCAATAATAAACTAATCAATATAAATTATATTAATTATATTTCAGCGAGTGAGTATTTAATTTTTTTATTATTTAAATCAATGTTTTAATATTATATCAATCACTAATCAATAATAAATTAATCAATATTAATTATATTACAGTCCGTGAGTATTTAATTTTATTATTATTTAAATCAATGTTTTAATATTATATATCAATTCTCTAATCAATAATAAACTAATTAATATATTATATTAATTATATTACAGCGAGTGAGTATTTAATTTTTTAATTATTTAAATCAATGTTTAATATTATATATCAATTCTCTAATCAATAATAAACTAATCAATATAAATTATATTAATTATATTACAGTCCGTGAGTATTTAATTTTATAATTATTTAAATCAATGTTTTAATATTATATCAATTCACTAATCAATAATAAATTAATCAATATTAATTATATTACAGTCCGTGAGTATTTAATTTTATTATTAGTTAAATCAATGTCTAATCAATAATAAACTAATCAATATTAATTATATTACAGTCCGTGAGTATTTAATTTTATTATTATTTAAATCAATGTTTTAATATTATATATCAATTCTCTAATCAATATTAATTATATTACAGTCCGTGAGTATTTAATTTTATTATTATTTAAATCAATGTTTTAATATTATATATCAATTCTCTAATCAATAATAAACTAATCAATATAAATTATATTAATTATATTACAGCAAGTGAGTATTTAATTTTATTATTATTCAAATCAATGTTTTAATATTATATATCAATTCTCTAATCAATAATAAACTAATCAATATAAATTATGTTAATTATATTACAGTCCGTGAGTATTTAATTTTTTAATTATTTAAATCAATGGTTTAATATTATATCAATACTCTGACCAATAATAAACTAATCAATATAAATTATATTAATTATATTACAGCAAGTGAGTATTGAATTTTATTATTATTCAAATCAATGTTTTAATATTAAATAACAATTCTCTAATCAATAATAAACTAATCAATATTAATTATATTACAGTTAGTGAGTATTTAATTTTTTAATTATTTAAATCAATGTTTTAAATTATATTAATTATATTAATTATATTACAGTTCGTGAGTATTTAATTTTTTAATTATTCAAATCAATGTTTTAATATTATATCAATACTCTGACCAATAATAAACTAATCAATATAAATTATATTACAGCGAGTGAGTATTTAATTTCTTAATTATTTAGATCAATGTTTAATATTATATATCAATTCTCTAATCAATAATAAACTAATCAATATAAATTATATTAATTATATTTCAGCGAGTGAGTATTTAATTTTATAATTATTTAAATCAATGTTTTAATATTATATCAATTCACTAATCAATAATAAATTAATCAATATTAATTACATTACAGCGAGTGAGTATTTAATTTTATTATTATTTAAATCAATGTTTTAATATTATATATCAATTCTCTAATCAATAATAAACTAATCAATACAAATTATATTATAGCGAGTGAGTATTTGATTTTGTAATTATTTAAATCAATGTTTTAATATTATATCAATTCTCTAATCGATAATAAACTAATCAATATAAATTATATTAATTGTATCTCAGTTAGTGAGTATTTAATTTTTTAATTATTTAAATTAATGTTTTAATATTATCTAACAATTCTGTAATCAATTAATAATATTTTTAGTAATCATGGAAAGTGTAGAAAATGTCATCAAGATAATACTGGAAGAAAATGGTGCCATCCATGCATTGCCAAACAATTTCAAAATGAGTTTGTTAAATGGACAAGTGAAGATAAAGAAATTGATAAATTTATTCAACAAACACAACTTAATGCAAATAAGAATAAAGAAATTGTTGAATGGATTCCATTTGACAGGCTTGAGAATGTAACATATCTTACTAAAGGGGGATTTGGCACAGTATATAAAGCAAATTGGCTTGATGGATTTATTAAATATAATATGCAAGATGTTTGGCATAGGGATGGTAAACAAGGTGTTTGCTTGAAAAGTCTTGGTAATCCCACAAATATAAATGATTTTTTGCAAGAGGTAAACTTTTCATGTTATTAAATTTCATTATTTTAAATATATAATAATTTTATTTTATACTTATAAATATTTTAGGTTAAAAATCAACTTAAGTTTCGCGGTAAAAAATCAATTGCAATATATGGCATCACTAAAAATCCAATAGAAAATGAATATATGATGGTTATGAATTATGCAAAATCAGGTAGTCTTCGAGATTTGTTGAATAACAAGTTTAAAAAATTAACTTGGGAGAGAAAATCTATTATTTTATTAGAAATTGTAGTTGGACTTAAAAATATTCACGAAATGGACTTAATGCATAAAGATTTTCATCCTGGCAACATAGTTAATCAAAGTATCTTTTCATGTTATATCACTGATTTTGGATTATGCAAACCAGTTTCAGAAAATGATCCAGAAAAAATTTATGGCATAATTCCATACATGGCACCTGAGACATTGAGCAGAGGAGAATACACTCAAGCATCTGATATTTATTCTTTTGGTATGGTTATGTTAGAAATACTAACTAGTTATCCACCATATTATAATGTTCCACATAATGCAAGTCTTGTAATGGAGATTTACAAAGGGCTTAAACCTGAAATTAAGTGTGAAATTCCTCAATTTTTCAAAGAGATTATGGAAAAATGCTGGAATTCTGAACCTCTCAATCGTCCAACTGCTGAAGAATTGAAATCTCAACTTAGTAAATATTATTATGGTGCTGAAATAAGAAAACAAGTTAAAGCAGTAAATAAATTAAACAAGAATTTTATTAAATATGATCCAAATGAAATGCATCCTGAAGCAATATATACAAGTAGACTCATACCTAAAACCACAATTCCTGAATGTGATACATTTAGTAAGCATAAATAAATTTTATTTATTTTTTTTTTAGAAAAAAAATTTTATATTAATTATTTATTTAGATTCAAGACAGCAATTTCTTTCAATTCCTGATAATATAATTGGTAAATTTATTTTTATTTAAGATATCATGTTTTATATTTTATTATTTTATTTGATTACTGGGATTATAGAGTATAGCTCTAAATTAAAGCAGACCAGCATGTAATCATTAAAATAAAGCACTATTGTTTTGATATTTCAAAAAATCTAAATATTTGAAATTATTTATTATTTGTTTATGCAGTTTTTAAACAGTATAAAGAGAAACTGAAAAACAATTAACTTTTCTTTTTTAACTTTTATAATTGATGCATAAATGAACAAGGTAGTTAATTGAAAATTAAATACTATTTATCATATATTCTTTCTGAATATACAACAGTGTCTGTCATTTATTTGGTAATTATCAGGAAATTTTAAAAGGCAAAAATTTGTGCAAATTTTCACTTTGAAAATTTCCGCAAGTTTCTGATACCTTTGGAGGTTTGCGCAAAAAAATTTTGCAATATTTCACAATATTTTGCAATATTTTTGCAATATTCACAAAAATTTCCACAAGATTTCGCAATATTTCGCAATATTTTTGCAATATTTTGCAAAAATTTCTGCAATATTTCACAATATTTTGCAAAAATTTCCGTAATGTTTTCGCAAAAATTTCTGTAATGTTTTACTAAATTTATAAAATTTGCATTTATATACAGGCAAATTTTTTACATTTTATAATTTATTAATAATTATTATTTTATTGTGGTATTTCAAATATTATTATTATCTTATTTACATTAATTTTAATATTTACAAAAATTTTTGAAATATATAAATATTTAAAAATTAATTTTTTATTATTCCTCCTCACTTTCATCAATATTTATTAATTCATTATGATATTCGTCACCTTTGTCAGTTTCGTAAGCTTCATTAGCTTTGTAAGCTTTGTTGCCTTTGTTAGCTTCATTGTCATCATTAGTGTTCTGATCCTTAATTCTATAAATCTGGATGGATCCTACAATCCAGATGAATCCTATAATCCAAATTTGTTTATTTTAAAAGGATTTATCCGAAATAAAAATGGATTACGGATACAGATCATTTGGATTATACATGTTCCCAAAATTGATTTTGGATTTTTGAGGTATTTTGTCTTTTTAAGATTTACGCAAAATTTATTCTATATATAGAAGTAAAAAAAGTATCTAGTTATATGTATCTTTAATCAAGAAATTTATCTGGATAATCAAAAAATTTTGGGTTTTAAATAAAATAATTTCATCTTCTATAAAAAACTATTTCAACTTTTTTCTCCAAAATTGTAATTTCGGGGTCTCAAAATAATTTAGCGTACAAGTATATTATTTGTTACAGTCCTGTACCATGAAAATGATGACAGGGATGATGATTTACTAATAAATTTGGATGTGATAAATTAATGTCCATTGCTACAATAAAAAAATCCTAAAAATAAAAATAGATCCTAAAAATAAAGATAAATTCTAAAAATAAAGATGGATTCTAAAAATAAAAATGAATTCTAAAATAAGGATGGATTCTAAAAATAAGAATAAATTCTAAAAATAAGGATAAATTCTAAATATTTAAGGATAAGGATTTATAATTTGGATTTGATCAAGAAAATGGTAGGGTTAGGGTTAAAACAGAGTTGTGTGCTTTTTGGTGAAATAAATTATCAATCAGCGTCGAGCTCGAGGCAGATTGATTAAAAAATGTTTTAAGTTTTTTTAAACAAAATACTTGAAAGTTTGAAGGAATCTACATTCTAACAAGTCCCAAATCCGGCGTATTTTATACGTTTCGAATGGCCCTCGCACGTGAGAGGACACAATTAAGGACTTCGCGCACGAAAAACCAAACACGACAACGTATCCGAGATAATTTATCATCAAAAAGCGACATACATTAAGTAAACAACATAAAAGGGAAACATATGGATGACTCAAGAGTTTTAAACACCAATAGATTCATTATCTTCTCATTATTTCATTGATAATACATGTTCCTGTCCGCCAAATTTAGAAAACAGGTGCGAAACACATGTAAAATCATCATCTCCTTCTTAAACAAGGAGATGAATTGGAGCAAATCCTGAAATTAATTAATATTAATAATTTCGGTACAACCCATAAATAGTAATTAAAACTTAAATTACCAATTAAGCGTTGTCAACATATTTTTATATTTTATATTTTATATTATTTATTATCAATTATTATTATATTTCTTATATGTATTATCTCTATTATTATTATACTTTATATATTTTATCTTTATAACTATTATCATTGTTAATCAATTCTGTCATGTAATACAAATTATAGTTCATTACCAAAAATAGTTCTTAAATAGATTTGTAATTTTAAAGTAGATCTGTAGTACAGACAAGATATTAGACAAGAGTACAGACATAATTACAAACACGATCTTCGACATTATAAGAGACATAGTTACAGACTTAGATCTAGACGTAGTATTTAGCATATATCTAGACAAGAACACGGACATAAACACAGACATAATTTAACATGTATATAAAGGCTGAGTTTTTCCTCAACCTGACAGACAGGATAGAGTTCAGAGTTCAAGATAGTTAAGTCTTGAAATAATATAGTTAACATACAATTAGGTAGTAATTGTATAATAACCCGTAGTTAATAGTAAATTTGTAATAAAGTCTCTGTGACAGTTTGATTTGATAATTCTGTGTGAATTATTGTTCTTATTCTTTGTGAATAAACTTTTATAAAAACTCACCCTTTGCCTCTTTTGACACATATAACCGCACTAATAAATCCTTCGTAATAAAACCATCGCAACTTTAACCTATTACTTATATTAGTTCAATTATATAAGATATAATCCCTGTTAGTAGTTGACTTGTAACCCTGACTTTAGGTCTCGAAAGTAGTCACGGTCAACAATTTGGTGGTGACTGTGAGATCCAATTAATACCTTGTAAAATTTTGATTTTGTAGTATAGTATAATAGGAATAGCATACCCCTTGAGATTAGTTTTTGATTAGTTTTAGTAAAATCTTAGCGAAGATTTAGTGAAAGGAATTTCTGTACGAAATTTAGAATAGTTTAAGAATAGTTTTAGCAAATTAGTTGCATAAATAAAGAGTTACTTAGTATAGTAAACCCTTGCTTTAGTAGTAGATTAAAACCTATACCTTAACATAGTTTCTTATAATCTCTTCAGAACAAATTACAGAATTGAATAGAATAATCATTGAGATTGCTGCGTTATACCGACAAAAGATACAATATATCGTTGACCAAACACCAGAAGATCAAAATCCCCTTTGGAAATTAAGTGACTTAGAAGAACTTCGAAAGATCCGCGAACAATTAAAATTACTGTTTCAGATAAGAGATAATTGCCAACAAGTTTTAAACGATTTGGAACTGTTATAGAATAGTTTCCAACAACTGAATTAAACACTGGCTCATCAACGAAACACTGGTCGAATAAACAAAAATCGGAATCCTATTGATGGCGCAAATATGCATAAATCGGACATCCTATTTGTGAAAATTCATAAATCAGAAATTCCTATTTATAAATCGAAAAAAATCGACTGCCTATACTTAATAAATCTTAGCAAATTTAGCTATCAATCGGAATCCTATTCATGATAAAACCGTCCTATTTTTTTCCATTCGACCAGTGAAATCGATCAGTACCAACTGTAAATATACCCCAAAGACGATACTGTTTTTATCAACGACAACAACAACCACCTCGACTATCCCTAAATACCTTACTTCCATCAAGATCTCCACCACTAACACCACAATATCAAAGAAGAGAACTTTCACCTGAAGGCTCAAATTTCTCACAGACTAGACCTGCTACTCAATCTAATACACCGCTAGTACTGAATCAACTACATCCCGATCCTGATCCACTAGTCCTATTAATAACCAACAATGAATACAAAGATACTTCATAATAGAGCATGATCACAAAGAAACTCATTACCGACCCCTAACAAGAAATAGAAACGCAAGAACAGAAATAGACGAAGACGAACAATTATTAATAAACCTTGGTTCATCAACAAATAACAACCAAGAAGAAAGAGAACCAAACGAAGAAGGAAGATTAACAGAAGAAGAAGAAGAAGTACCTATCGACGTTTATAACGAAGAAAATTTTTGCCAATTTCTTAATCAAATTAATTTCGGATTCGGAAACAATAATCCTTTAGAAAATCATAACGAAGAAGATAACAACGAACAAATGGCAACATTTTTCGTAAAACCTCCTAAATTTACTGGTGCCCCTAACGAAGATCCTCAAGAGTGGTTACAAGAATTTTTAGTAGCTGCTACGGCTAACACATGGAATGAAAATAGAAGAATAACAGTATTTGGTGCATATTTGAGAGGAGAGCCTAGAGAATAGTACACTGAATGGGTTGACAACAATGGCGGATTTAATTGGGGACAATTACGCGACACTTTCCTTGCCAATTATTGTAATCTCGGATGGCGCGAACAATAGCAAGATGAATTACGAAGCTTAAAACAACGTAGAGGAGAAACCATAAGAAAATATTACCATCAAGTAAAAAGATTAGCAAAAAGAGCTAATCTCGATGCTGCTGCCACTCTTCCTTACTTTATAAGAGGACTATTACCAGACATAAAGACAATAGTAAAAACACATGAACCAGCAGATTTGGCTACGGCTTACGGAAAAGCGAAAGCTTACGAACAAGGAAAAAGCGAATCCAGTCGACGCCCCAAGAAAACATTTAAATACTATAGTTCTAGCGAAGAATCCAGTGACTCGAGTGACAATGAAAAATATTACAAGAAAAAGAAAAAGGAAAAGAAAACTCCTAGCGATAACAAACTCGAAGAATTAACTAAACGATTTGATCAATTGCAAATAAATTTCGCACAACAACTTGGAGACCTCACCAAACAAATTAAAAGAAGAGATGATAGGACCTGGGAAAAACCAAGAGAAAGGTTCACAGGAAAACCTCGCGAACAAAATAATAACAATAATAATATTTATCGACCACCTCAAATGAGTTTGCAATGCTATGCTTGTGGAGAATTAGGCCACTTTGCTAGAGATTGCTTGTCTGAAAGGAAACAAGTCCAACGACCTTTCGATAACAGAAATGTCAGTTATGTAGAAGAGTTCTATGGAGCAAGTGACGACGAATATGAGGTTTATGAAGCTATACGCAATAAACCTGTCACAAGAGTGAATCCCCTTAGAAAACCAAGACAACCGCCAAAGACAACAACTTTTTCCAATCAATCAAAATCTACTCTTCAACTTGAGACGAAAAGTACTGAACCTGAGATTATAGTGGACTTCGAAGAAAATCCTTATACTGACCAAGACTTGGATACTGAAATGAGAGACTATGAAGCCAAAAAGAAAGCTAAAGCTACACTTACTAAACAAAAAACTGTCAGAAACAAATGACAACCTTCAATTATCGATAAGATGGAACCTTATGATATATCCAATGACATCTTACAAATGCAAAGTAGTGCCAAGATATGACAACTATTAAAATATCCAGAGCAAAAAAGGAACCTAACAAAAATTCTTAAACGACCTGCCTCTGCAAACTTATTGGAAACAGGAGAAGAAAAACGAACTACCGCAGCTAAATGTTATGTACGTATCAAAAATAATCCAATAATTGCCGTATTAGATTCAGGTGCTGTCATGAGTATAATTACCAATAAATTGAGAAGACAATTGGGAATTCCGATTGACTAAGTATCAAAAGTAGTAGTAATTACCGCAAATGGTATGAGACAACGAGCGTTAGGTGTAATTAAATCCGTAGGAATTGCCATACAAAACTTGTTAGTGCCAATGAAACTTCAAGTAATCGATTCTACCGAAGAAAATTTATTATTAGGAACTGATTTCTTCGAAAAAACTCAAGCCCAATGGAATTTCGGAGATTGTACCTTTAAATTAAAATATAAAGAGGAAGAAATTACTGTCAAAACTGTACACTCCGATCAATTAGCCCCTTATAAAGAAGATGATGAAGAAATTCAAGATGAATTGGAGTATGAATTAGAGGACGACATAGCGGAATTGGAATCCTATCATTCTGAACAGGTTGTTGACATTGATGAATATTATCCTGAAAGTAGTCCTCAGCAAGACTCAAAAAGACCGAGTGAATTTTCTGTTACAGAAGAAAATCTTGCTATCTTTTTTACCGATATCACTACTCCAGAAACAGAAAAACCTTCCATACAGATGGGAATATTAAATAATCAACAAACTACCGTCGTGGATAAACTTTTCACTGAACATGTGGATGTCTTTGCAAAAAATATTTCTGAAGAGGGACAAACAATTGAATTAACCCAAACACACATAGTGGAGCATGAAATAAAAACTAATGCACAATCTATTAAACAACGACCATATCGAATTGCCCCTTCCGAAAATGATTTCGTAAAAGGAGAAATAGAGGCGATGCTAAAAAAGGGAATTATTAGAGAATCAAATAGTCCCTGGACTTCACCAATTGTAATTGTACCCAAGAAAAATAAAAAGAAGCGGATTTGTATTGATTATCGAAAATTAAACAAAGAAACAGAAAGAGATGTATACCCTCTCCCAATAATTGATGATATACTCGATTCATTCCGAGATGCAAAATGGTTTTCAACTTTAGACTTAACCTCAGGATATTGGCAAGTTACAGTAAGAGAGGAGGACAAAAAGAAGACTGCATTTGTTACGAAATATGGCCTTTATGAATTCAATGTTATGCCATTTGGACTATGTAACGCCCCGCAACATTTCAACGGTTAATGGATAAAGTGTTATCAAAATTTATTAATAAGTTTTTAGTAGTTTACCTTAATGATGTTATTATTTATTCAGAAAATTTTGAAGATCATCTAAAACATTTTAGAACCGTGTTTACAGTATTACGAGGAGCAAAACTAAAATTAAATAAAGATAAATGCTCATTTTTCTTACCAACTATCAACTTTTTGGGATACAAAATAACACGAGAAGGTATCTTACCTGATGAAAACAAAGTAGAAAAAGTTAAAAACTTTCCAACTCCACATAACCTTAGAATGCTCAGAGGATTTTTAGGCTTAGCTTCGTATTATAGAAAATTTATCAATAAATTTTCTGATATTGCAAAACCTCTTAATAAATTATTGCAAAAGGACGAAATATTTAATTGAACAGACAATCAGCAAAAAGAATTTGAACAGTTAAAGGAACATTTAATCACAGCACCAATTTTGCAACATCAGAACTTTGATTGACCTTTTTATCTACATACCGACGCATCTGGATTTGGGCTAGGAGCTGTATTAGCGCAACGAGATGAAGAAAATAAACGGGAATACGCAATTGCTTATGAAGTCGAAGCTTAAACAAAGCTGAAAGGAATTATTCCACTACCGATCTCGAATGCCTAGCAGTAGTATGGGCTGTAGAGCACTTTAAACAATATTTTGGAACTGCGCATTTCTTTATTGTAACTGACCATGCAGCTTTAAAATGGTTACAAACTATGGAATTAACCGGAAAACGAGCACAATGGATTTTAAGGCTAGATTCATATAATTTTACTATTTTACATAGAGCCGGAAGAAAACATAACAACGCTGACTTTTTCTCTCGATTGGAATATTAAACCCCCTCTAATTATAAAAACAACAAATAAAGAAAAGAAATTAAAAATCCAACACATAAAAATCAATCCAGTCCAGGTTGTTGGTGTCCTGGTATTAATTTTACAATTTACAAAATGGAAACTCAAGAGTATTATAATCTAAAAAGTTATTTATCAACACAAACATTACCCTCTCATATTATTAAACAAGAACAAATTCGAATTATATCTAAAAGCAGATTTTATAAACTAAAAAACAATTTATTATATAAATTGGACCGCCGAAAGGATACCAGGGGAAGATTAGTAAAAGTATTACAAAAGCACGAAATTGAACTGGTATTATTTATGCTACACAATCACCCCTAGGAGGACATTTGGGAATAGATATCATATTCAATAAAGTATGAAATTTATATTTTTGGCCACAAATGTATGACAGTATCAAAGAATATATTAAAGCCTGTGATACTTGTCAAAGGCGAAATAGAAAAAGGTATATTGAACTATTACAACCTATACCAGTTGGAGAACCCTTTCACAGAGTTGGTATAGATATTGTAGAACCCTTGCCTGAAACACAAAATGGAAATAAATATATTGTAGTTGCCACAAAATATTTAACTAAATGGCCAGAAGCACGAGCCATACCAGAAGCCACAGCACGACAAGTTGCAAATTTCATATACGACGACATCATTTGCAGACATGGGTGTCCTCATATTATTCTAACCGATAGAGGCACTCATTTTAAAAATCAATTAATTAATAACTTATTAGAGAAATTCTGAATTAAACATTTATATTCCACACCTTATTATTCTAAGACTAATGGATTAGTAGAGCAATTTAACAGGACCTTAGTAGACTCTTTATCTAAGGTATCAGAAGATGTAACAGATTGGGATAAACATATTCCTTCTGTTCTATTTGCATATAGGACTGCGAAATAGGCCACCACAAAAATTGAACCATTTTATTTAGTCTATGGAAGAGCGGCACAATTCTCAATGAAAGAAGGACTTGAACTAGATGAAAATAATCTATTGACTTGACTATTTACACTTGTTAACGATCTACCAAAAGCATGAGGGCAAACGCAATTATTAATCGCAAAACAACAACAGAAACAAAAGGAGTACCACAATCGACGAATTAAAAACTTAAAGGAATATTAAATTGGAGACAAAGTTTTAATGTATAAAGCTGCTAAACAAACTAGTCATACAGGAAAACTTGAACCCAAATGGAAAGAACCCTATTATATACATGATAAACCGTACAAAGGAGTTTACAAGTTACGAACCTTAAAAGGAAAAGTAGTTCTAGCACCTACACCTATTAACGGATCTTTACTAAAAATATATCACAAATTGGACACCTGGGTGCCACAAATAACAATCACTCTATAACAATTTGGTAATACTATAAATAGTATAACGAGAATTAGATATAAATATAACTGCTGTCGTAGTAAAAATTTCTCAAAATTTTTGGAAAATGTCCAAGTATAAACAAGATTTAATAAATTTTGGAAGTTACACTATCAAACAAATCAACAGACCTTACAGTTTTAATGATCCCTGGGAAACTTCTGTTCAAAAGATGTATCAAAAGTTACGATAAGCTGCTAAGTCAAAGAATAGAATTATGGTAATGGTATATGGATATTATTTAGGAGAATTGATTCAGTTATCTGTTACTCCTTGTGATAAATGGAAGGAATTTGTAAGAGAATACAATATTCCTAATGAAAATTACTACTATCTCGGTACTACTTGGACCTATAAGCTCTTTGAAAAAGATTCGAAACAGTTGTATTACACTTTGATATTAACTTTTAAAATTTTATCACGAATGAAAATATCTGATTACCATGAGCTATTACAACATAGTCAAGAACTTGATGACCTTACTTATAACATTGATTTGTCATAAGTGGAACTTTATGACTAAGTTGGGAGGAATTGTCAACATATTTTTATATTTTATATTTTATATTATTTATAATCAATTATTATTATATTTCTTATATGTATTATCTCTATTATTATTATACTTTATATATTTTATCTTTATAGCTATTATCATTGTTAATCAATTCTGTCATGTAATACGAATTATAGTTCATTACCAAAAATAGTTCTTAAATAGATTTGTAATTTTAAAGTAGATTTGTAGTACAGACAAGATATTAGACAAGAGTACAGACATAATTACAAACACGATCTTTGACATTATAAGAGACATAGTTACAGACTTAGATCTAGACGTAGTATTTAGCATACATCTAGACAAGAACACGGACATAAACACAGACATAATTTAACATGTATATAAAGGCTGAGTTTTTCCTCAACCTGACAGACAGGATAGAGTTCAGAGTTCAAGATAGTTAAGTCTTGAAATAGTATAGTTAACATACAATTAGGTAGTAATTGTATAATAACTCGTAGTTAATAGTAAATTTGTAATAAAGTCTCTGTGACAGTTTGATTTGATAATTCTGTGTGAATTATTGTTCTTATTCTTTGTGAATAAACTTTTATAAAAACTCACCCTTTGTTTCTTTTAACACATATAACCACATTAATAAATCTTTTGTAATAAAACCATCGCAACTTTAACATATTACTTATATTAGTTCAATTATATAAGATATAATCCCTGTTAGTAGTTGACTTGTAACCCTGACTTTAGGTCTTGAAGGTAGTTACAGTTAACAGCGCGGGAAAATTTTAAATTAAATTTTTTCTTTTAAGTTAAACAAGCTCGGAATCTTAGGGTTTTGTAAACTTTGGATCCGGTAAAATAATTTGCCAAAAAAGGAAATTCCGCAGCAGTTAATTTACAATAATTATGTAAGTCATGACGATTAATTCCTTACGTGAGGATCGACATCAGCATAACTCACATGTTCCTAACCATGTATGACATTCATGTGCTGTCCAATGATTGGACAATGTGACTTTAAGATCCACACTCAAAATATTTCTAGGGTTAATGTTGATCTTAAACATGCGATTTCCAAAAAAGGATAAATTAAATCTGTTTTGGGCGAATTTCCTTTTTGGGCAATTCCAATTAGGAAATACTGCAGTATTTCCTTTCTGGGTGTTTAAAATTGTTTGCTTTCAGTGGAATAAAAAATCAATCAGCGTCGAGCTCGAGGCAGATTGAAGTTAATTAAAATGATTCGAAAGAAATATGAAGAGTTCTACAACTCAACATACCCCGAACTCAACGTTTTATATATCTTTTGAGGTTTGACTCACGTGGAGGGAGCTGGGCTTTCGCGCGCAAGTCGTACCTTAATTGGCGGTAAATCTGAGATAGTTTATCAATGAAAGCAACATACTAATGAGGAATTAACAATCAAACGCATTGGTGACTCAATAGTTTTAAACACAAATCATTAGGGTTCTCTATTTTTAGATTAAATTATCAATGAACGTGTTCGACTCATTTAGCAAAGAAGAGACGACGCATGATAATTAAAGTTTCAACTCCTTAAAGAAGGAGACGAAACGGAGTAATTACCGAAATTTAATTAAGTTATTTAATTTCGGCAATCCCTAATTCAGTAATTTTTAATTTAATTCGTTAATTACCGAAATTGGTACTACATTTTCAATGAAAATTAGGGTTACCAAATATAGGTACGGCGACGGTAAAACCTTAGGGTTTACCCGATTCCGCAGTCGGCCGACCTTTAAAACACATGATTTGACGATCCGATGCCGCAGCCTCGATCATTGTCGATCACATGTGACTCCTAGTGTGACATTCACGTGACTATACACGTGGCTGACCAGTCATTGGTCAACATGACTTCTGAACCTTCCGACCTACGTGATTAGGGTTAGGGTTTAGGTCGATTCGAAAATTCTAGAAAAATCCAGAAAAGGATAAATTGTTACCTAAAAAGGATAAATTAATTTCCTTTTTAGACGAATTTCCTTTTGGGCGAATCCTATTAGGAAATTCTGCAGTATTTCCTTATTGGGCGATTTCCAAAAAAGGCAAGATCACCTTCCGGAGATCGCCCCTGACCCAGATTAGGGTTAGGGTTACCGACCCACCCCGGTTAGGGTTGTTAAAATTATATGCTTTCAATGGAATAAAAGATCAATCAGCGTTGAGCTCGAGGCAGATTGAAGTTAATCAAAATGATTCGAAAGAAATATGAAGAGTTCTACAACTCAACATACTCCGAATTCAACGTTTTATATACCTTTTGGGGTTTGACCCACGTGGAGGGAGCTGGGCTTTCGCGCGCAGGTCGCACCTTAATTGGCGGTAAATCTGAGATAGTTTATCAATGAAAGCAACATACTAATGAGGAATTAACAATCAACGCATTGGTGACTCAATAGTTTTAAACACCAATCGTTAGGGTTCTCTATTTTTAGATTAAGTTATCAATGAACGTATTCGACTCATTTGGCAAAGAGGAGATGACGCATGATAATTAAAGTTTCAACTCCTTAAAGGAGGAGACGAAACGGAGTAATCACCGAAATTAAATTAAATTCATTAATTACTGAAATTGGTACCACATTTTCAATGAAAATTAGGGTTACCAAATATAGGCACGGCGACGGTAAAACCTTAGGGTTTACCCGATTCCGGTTAAGGAAAAACAATTTTCCGAAACAGGAAATTC